>NDGM010635859.1:0-11064 GCA_002564305.1 Octomys mimax
ACTCAGGCCCTTGTGCTTGCCAGGGAAGCGCTTATTCCACTGAGCCATCTCCCCAACCCCTCACTTTTGTAGCCCCCAGGATGGTCTCGAACTCGCAGAGATGCTCCTGGCTCAACCTCCCGAGTGCTGGGATTACAGGAGTGTGCCACCACACCCAGTTCTGGGGCCCCAAGGTGCGCGCCCGCATCTGGGGTTGAGATGCGGGCATCCGGGGCTCCTCAAAGACTTACACTGAAAATAATTGGAAAAGAAACTGCCAGACAGGAGCCAGAGGGCAAGAGGTGGCAGGGACACAGAGGCTCCACCAACTGTATTCAAGAAACTGGATCACGAGTTCAAAACCTAAACATCTACCACATACCTGTAGAAGTATCACAAGTAAACAAAAATCAATCGAAATAACTTCTAGAAATAAGTAGCACTAATGTACCGCCCAGTGTTGTGTGGATTCTTGGGGGAAAGCCTAAATTACTATTTACCTACAAAATTAAGTGGACTATTTGTCAACCCATTAGCACATAATACTGCATTATGCTAGGCTACCGAAACAACCACTAAGGCCAAGAACGAGGCGCACGCAAAACATCAAGACATTCCTAACATTTCAGGAAAGGAACTACACTGCGGAACGGGAAATCTGAAAAAGGCACTGGGTAGCAACCGGGACAGAGTACAAAAATATGTCAAAATTCCGGCAAACCTTTGCCGAACGGTTACGATCTATTACAGAATCTGGACTCGGCTTGAGGTGACACTCCGGGAAGGTGACATCCTGGGAAGCAGCGCCGCAAGTTGCGGAAGCCGCCGCAACTGCCGGAAACCCCAGTCACCGAGACTGCCTAGGGTCCTTTCCTCCCCACCCGCGCTGGGTCCCGGTCGGGCGTTTCCGGTGAGCGCACGCGCTCTCCGGAAGCCCCGCCCGCCGGCGCCGAGCCCCGCCCTGCGGCAAGGCGTTGGCCTTCGCGGCGCTGGCCGTCGTTGCGCGGCCAGAGCCGTTGTTTTCCCGCAGTTTCCAGTAAGTGGCAGCCTCGGGCAGGACTACAGCAGAAAGTGGGAGAGCAAGCCCGGGGAGGCCTCCGGTGCCCAGTCCCGCCTCACCAGGCCTCCACGCCCCCTTCCCCCCGCCCCCTGGGTCGCTCCCTGGACCGACCCCCAGCACCCAGCTAGGTTTCCCCAGACGCGGCGCCTGACGGGAGCGTCCCGCAGCCGCCTTCCCAGAGTCTCTTCTGGAGGCTCCGGTTCTCACTCCTGCGGCCCCTCCATTTGTGACAACCTCGCCGCCTCTTCTTCTCCAGGTCTTTCGGAATACAGTCGTACAATCTTACTTCTCCACGACGATCTCCCCCTCTCTCCTTTCCTAAAAGCTCTTTCTCCCTTCACAGTGACAGCTGAAGGGAGCGTTCGGTCTAAGGCATTGAACTGAGAGCTTGATGCAGTTTATTTAATCTTCACAACAATCCTTAAGATTGTGAGAAAATTGAAGCAAAGGAAAGTTAAATTTACTCAAGGTTTCATGGCTCAGATGAGGAAAAGTTGAAATTTGAATCTTTTCCTTTCCTAAATACTTGTCTCCCTTGCACCCTGTTTATTTGTTTGTTTGGTTTTTTTTTTTCTCTCCTCCTCAATGCTCTGTAGAATCACTATAGAAAATTGGCTTCTGCCTGAGAACCTGCTGCCCATGCTCTCCTTCCATTGACCCTTGAATGTTCTGTTCTGTCAGATATCTAAGCTCTTGCCTTAGTATTTTGCATCTGAAATTTACTTCTAAGCTGGAGATGTGACTCAATAGTTGAGGACTTGCCTAGCATGCTCAAGGCTCCGGGTTTAATCTGTAGTCCTTCATGTCTCGCACATATGCATACAGAACCAAAATGCTTCCTTAAAGATGTACCCCTCAGTACCTACCTCACTTCTCTTTCCTCAGTACTTTTTTTTTTTTGGTGTAAGGTCTCACTACACAGCTCAGACTCCTAGTGATCCTCCTGTTTTCAGTCTCCCTAGTGCTGGGATTACATGCGTGTGCCACCACACCTAGACTAGCACTACTTTCATTATCATTGTTCTTAGCAAATATCTGAACACATAGTAAAACAATACTAATACTTTTCCAAGAATTCTGAGGTTTAGTTTCAGATCTTTGGAGAAATGCAGCATTCACTAAAAGACTACCTAAAGTAGCAAATAAATGTGAACTCATTTGCCAAAAAATCTGAATTCTACAAAAGCAACTTTGGACAAATCAGTTCATCCAAGTGCTAGACTCATGTCCACATGTGCAAAATGTTAAGGATGGACTAGATTATAAGATATTGTACATCTAAATCCAGAGGAGTGATTCCTCAGGTGGGACCAGTTGAAGGAAGTATACTATAGTCTTGATACAGAGATGAACATTTATTTCACAGACTTATTGAGCACATACTTAACATTTTGAGCACCTAATAGAAGCAAGAAGTTTGGTGCGGTAATATGGTTGTACAGCCCTGTAATCCTAGTACTCTGGAAATAGAGGCAAGAGGTTTGCAAGTTTGTACCTTGTCGGTCAATTTACTGTAACCTTGTCAACCTAAAAAATTAAAAGGGCTGAGGATGAAGCTCAGTGTGAAGCTCCTGGGTTCAACTCCATAATGCAGCCCTACCTAACTGCTAAAAAAAAAAACAAAAAACAAGACAACAAAAAGGCAGACCTTGCTCTGGAAATAGAATTCATATTCAGATAGCATGTAATACTCACCTTTAACAGACTCATGATTTCCCTTTTCCATACTTAGGTACATTAAAAAATCTCAGGTATTGGCAAATAGTGTGAACTGTAAGAATAGAAAACTAAGCCAGATTTGAAGGACCTTGTTTTATAGGCAGTGTAAAACCATTGGAAATCTAAAAAGATAAATCTGGTAGCAGTATGAAGGATTCATTAAAGTGGAGAAAAGCAGTGAAGCTGATGGGGTGGCAGTTAGACTACGTTAGATAGGAGCCTGTGCCAGAGGGATGGAGGGGGAAATTAACATGAACTTTTGGTAGAAAAGGAATCAAAAGGACTTAGGATTTGACTGAATATGGAACTGGAAGAAATCGATAATATGGTTTGAGGTGGTTATGCTGTCTTTACTTGGTCGTTTTTATTGTACTAAAGCATATATGCTCATAGAGGGAATATCCCTAGGGGACCAGCAGATGTTAAAAAGGATATGGAAATAGTATAAGCAACTCCATGCTCACACATGTTTAACTTGGATGAAATAGATCAGCATCAAAACTATTAAAACTTGCTCAAGAAGAAACAAAAAAGCTGAATAGTCTTTTTTTAAAAGCTGAATAGTCTGATAACTATTAAAAACCTTAAAAAAGGAAAATTGTAGGCCAAGATAATTTCCCCAGCCAATTTGACCAAACATTTAAGAACAAAGTGATACTAGTTATACAAAAGCCCTCTGAAATTTAGAAGAAGAAGGAAAACTTAATCTCTTTTGTGAAGCCAAATTATCCTGATAACAAAACCAAGTAAGGATAGTATTTTTTAAAAGTAACAAATCAAATATCTCATAAAGATGCCAAATACCCTCCAAATAACATGGGTGTGGTGGTGCACACTGGTGATCACAGGTGAGGGTGAGGCCAGAGGATCACAAGTTCCAGGCCAACCTGGGCTACATTCCAAAGCCAGCCTGAACTACGTAGTGAGACTCTGTCTCAAGCAAAACAAAACAAAAATCCTCAAAACAATAGCAAATGGAATGGAACAATATATTTTAAAAATACTATGTTACAATCAAATATGTCAGGAATTTAGGGCTGGTTAATATTTGAGAATAAACTGGCATAATCTTCCATATTACAGACTGAACAAACACATGACCCATCAACACAAGCAGCATAACAGGGAACAGTGTGTAGGCTGAACCAGCTAATCCTAACTGGCAGACTAAGGCAGGAGGTTGACAAATTTCACCTCAGCCTTGAGCAACTCAGCAGTTCGGTAAGATCCTACCTCAAAATAGAAATTAAAAAATGTCTGGGAATGTAGCTCAACATATAGAGCCTGGGTTCAGTCTTTGGTACTACCAAAAACAGAAAATAACTTTGAGATGAAATTATAAACAGAGTGGATAGAATATAATACCATTCCAGAGAAGAGTTGAGCATTTTCTTACAAAGTTAAGCCTATGTTTACTATGAAACTCAGAAGGCTCTCTTATGTGTTTATTCCTAGGAAACAAATACATTAACACCAAAATCTGTACTCAAATGTTTACAGCATTTGTAATTGTCCTAAATTAAGGCTAGTTGAACATTTGAAAAATACTCACAAAAATCTACCAAATTAATGGACTAAACAAGAAAAGCTACATGAATTAGTTATCCCCTAGTAAGTAAATGGATAAACATATAGCCATACTTCCATAGCATGGAATAGTACTCAGAATGGGAAACAATAGTATATGGGCTGACTCAGCTAAGATATGAAGAGATTGCTTATCAAGGAAAAGAGAAGTTGGCATTATAGTACAAAAAGGAACAAGTGATTGAAACAAAAACATGGATGCGTCTCAATGTTAAAGTAATTTCAAATGTTTATACACTTACTCATTTTGAACATTCTGGAGAAGTTAATAGAACAATGAACAGATCAGTGGTTAGAGGTAGAAGGAGGTTCTGAGTGTAAAGGAGTGGCATGAGGGAATACTTCGGATATTGGAATACTTGTCTCACTTATACCACCCTTCTGCTAGTCACTTGCTTATTTAAAAATGTTACTATTTTTATTAGTACATGTTTACATTATATAATGATTATATTCTTTGTGGGGAGTTGATATATATCAATTCTTCATCCCCCTTCCTGATCCTCCCTTTCTCCCTCCTTTCATCTCTTGGTCCCCTTCCCACTTGAAAAATGTCTGTCTCCTTGCTTCCTATTACCTATCTTTTATTTTGCTATATTTTATATTTTTCATGTGAAAGAAACTACAATACTTAAGCTTCTGTCTGATTTATTTCATTTAACATTATAGTCCCATGATGCATTCATTTTCCTTTAAATAGCTCAAATTTATCCTTCTTTATGGCAAGAGTGGTATTCTATTATATGTAAATAATGCATTTTCTTTTTCCATTTATCTGTTGGTGGACATATAAGCCACTTGCATGATTTGCTTATTATGAGCTGTGCTGACATAAATGTGGGTAGCATGTATCACTATAATGTGTCTCGAACTCTTTTAGAAACATAACTGAAAGGAAAATCACCAGGTCAAATGGAATTTCTACTTTAGTTGTTTGAGGAGTCTCCATACTGATTTTCATAGTGGTTGTAACCATTTACATTCCCACCCGCAATGCAGGTTTCCTTTTCCCCTTCAGCCTTGCCAGCAGCTTCTGCAGAGCAAAGGACACAGTCAAAAGAGTGAAGGGACAACCTACAGAATGGGAAAAATACTTTTCCAGTTGTTTCTCAGAAGACTAATATCTAGAATATATAAGAACTCAAAAATATACCCTCTCAAAAAAGAGCCAATCAAAAAATAGACACCTGAGATAAAGAGACAATTACCAGAAGAACACATGACCAATAAATAAATGAAAAAAATATTTAACAACCCTGGCTGTCTGAGGAATACAAATTAAAATAATAGGGAGATTCTATCGTATTCCAGAAAGAAGAGCAATCATCAAGGTTTTGTTTTTAAAAGCTCTACAACTTACTATAGCAGCCACATAGTCCTGGGGACTAATGCAGTCCTCTCACTTGCTTGAAAAAGTAATGTAATAATAGTTCTTGTTTTGGTGTATTAAATAAAGCATTCATATACAGGATTTAGAACATTGCCTGCCAAATGGCATATAATATTGTTTGCAAGGTAAGTTCTTCATCAGGGACCCAACAAAACCAGGAGAGTGAGGCATCTAAACTTGTACTTGCTACCCCAAAATTTGACATAAACAGATCTCCTTTTTTTTTCAAGAATACAATATAGTGATAGAAAAAAATGCCATTAGAAACAATACAAAATTTCACTAAAAAAGTAATAGGAATTCAATAATGGTTGCTGTATTACATGATGCTATCTTTAAATTAGTTATTCAGGGGCTGGGGAGATAGGTGGCCTAAGTGCCTCCCTAGTAAGTACAAGAACTTGGGTTCAATACCGGTACCACATGCCATGGTGGCCTTGTCCTGGGTGCACCATGCCGGTCCCTGAAACTGGGCATGCACACCTGTAATCCCAGCACTAGGGAAGCTATGAGTCAGAGCTGAATAATGAGACCCTGTACTAAATAAATAATAAATAAATAGGATTTTTAAAAAATTAGTTGTTCAGGTTACCAGATATAAAAGTGCAAGATCCTATTTTCAACCCTTATTTTCATCTTTCATGATCTCCCCCGGTTAGAACCTGAGCTGGTTCACTTCTACTGCAATGTCTTTCTCAAGTATCCCAGTCTACACCACTTATCTATTTATTTATTTAGTCTTTTTGAGCCAGAGTCTTGCTGTGCAGTTCAGGCTGGCCTTGAGCTCACTTTGTGGCACAGGCTGGTCTTAAACTCACAAGGATCCTTCTGCCCCAACCTCTGTAGTGCTGGTATTATAGGTGTGTGCCGCCATGCCTGGCCATTACACCACTTATTTTTTAAAATTTATTTTTATTAGTACCTATTTGCAATTCATAATAATTACATTCACAGGGGGCATTAGTATGTGTACATATCTTAATTATGTAGTTCTTTTTATGGCTCTTTTCCCCTCCTCCCTCCATGTCTTGGTCCCCTTCCCATTCACAAAAGATCTTGGGTCAACTTGCTTCTTTCCGGTTTCCAGACATCGGTTGAATAACATTTTCCTCTTAAGTCTTCTTTGTTTACTTTTTTGTTGTGGATTTCTTAATTTTTATTGCTGTGCATGCATGCGTGTGTGTATGTGTGTGTGTGTGTGTGTGTGTGTGTGTGTGTGTGTGTTTTGCTGGAGACTGAACCCCAGTAGTACTTTACCACTGAGCTATATCCCTAGTCCTTTTTACTGTTTATTTTGAGACAAGATTTTGCTAAGTTATCAGTCTGGCCTCAGACCTGTGATCCTTTTGCCTCACCTTACTGAGTAGTTGGGGTTATACACATATTCCACTATACCTAGCTTTAATTACTGTTTTCTATAATTACTGTTTTCTTTTCTGCTTGGCAATACTGAGCATTGAATCCAAGGTCTTCACACTGAACTATGTACCCTGGCCCTCTCACCAACCATTTTTTTGAGATGGTCTTGCCAAGTTAACCAGGCAAACTTGCAATACTCTGACCTCAGCTCCCTAGATAATTATTGTTTTAATATGAATTTTAAGAAGGAATGACAGCATCTTGGATAAGAAGCTCCATTCCCTCTGTATGTTTTGAAGGGGGAAATTTATTTTATTTTATTTTTTGTATTTTAGGGAAAGGTCTACAGGGTTTCAGGGTCTCACTACTAGATTGGACTCAGTGATCCACCTATTCACAGCCTTCCAGGAGCTGGGATTACAGGCATGCACCACCACACCCAGTCTCAATTGCCATGTCAGCATGCCCCAGGGGCAGGGCGGGCATGGCAAACCCAGGGATTGAACCCTGGCCCCTAAACCTGCTTGCAGGAACTTTAATCTGCTGAGCTATTTGGCTGGCCCTTTTAAATTTTTATCAACACAATATTTATTCATCTTTAAAAAACAAGAAAAAACTCTCCAACATAGCTTCCTTTAATTCTGTTTGTATACTTGTATATTTTACAAATATGCTTGTAGTATTTTTGCCTAACTCAGATATTATCTACCTTAGACTCTTTTACTTCAATTATGAAAGTTGAAGATTTAGCACGACACTAGTCAGCTTTCCAAAGCTATGAAAAAAATGCCAGAGATAACGAACAACTTATAGGAGCAAATGTGTTTTGGTTTGGTTTGGTTTTTCCTCAACGTTTTAGAAATTTTAGTTCATAGTTACTTGGCCTGATGGTTTGGGGGCCTATAGTGAGGCAGTCCATCATGGAGAACACATGTAGCTGTGGAAGACTTTCCCCTTCTGGTGGCTGGAAGCAGAGAGCATGAGGAAGGGACCTGGAGAAAAGATAGACCTTTCCAGGGCATGCTCCCAGCAGCCTTCCTTCAAGTAGGCCCTACTTCCTACAGTTTCTACCACCTTCTAAGAGCTCAGTTAGCCATCAGTGGATTAATTCCTCATGAGCACCTTCATAATTTAATAATCTCCCCCAAAGCTCTCTCTCTGGACTTCGGTATATTGAGAACCAAACCTTTAGCACACATACCAGACCCAAACAATGACACATTACATTCATGTAGTTTCTTTTGTAATATTATTCAGTTTTGTGGTCCTAAACACTGGCGAAGATTAGCATAGTTAAATTTTTAGGGTTTCTTTTCCTCTGTTCAAATAATCTTTGTTGATATGAAATATAAGTCATAGTTAACTAGTTTATAGGCATATAAATTTCTATGTAGGCCTGCTTGGAGGGCCTATTCCTTTCATAGTGTTGGCATATCTCCCTTAATGTTACTGTTTCCTATACATTTGCTATGTATAGGAAAACCTATGAGCCATTCTTTTATTTCCTTTCCCCCTCAGTTTTCATGTATAATCTGTCATTCTAATTCTTATATTCACCCTCCTCGTCCCACCAGTTATCACTACTACACTAATTTAGTGGTTCTCCCCAGGTTTGTGGTACTAAACACTGGTTGCCTTCCAAGGGACACCTATCAATATCTAGTTACTTTTTGTTGTCATGTTTAGAGGACACTACTGGCATCTAGTGAGTAGAGGCCAAAAATGTGGGTAAATATCCTAAAATGCATGAGAAAGTCCTTCCCAAAAAAATAATCCAGACCAAAATATTTCAGAAGTTAATTCTTTTTCTTTTGTTGTTGTTTTAAAAAACAGGATTTTACATTTAAAAGCCTCTAAATTATCAATATTTTGATTTTTATAGGCACAGCAGGCAGATTATGTAGACATGGATAACAAGTTCACACAGAAGAGTCCTGAAGATACTAGGCCTAGCAATTATAAAGGTAGGAATTTGGACTTGCTTTAAGGCCTTTTAGTTAGTGTCAAATACATTATAAATTATTACACTTTCTTATATGTCATATGTTGCTAATATTTTGGGAAATAATTTTGCTCTATTTTATATCTCCCTAAGGTAAAAACAAACAAAAGAAACAAAAAAAGCACAACCCCAAACACCACCAATCCCAACACAGATCAAGGGCATCTTCTTCTTCAGATGATCGGGTGTTTCCTTCATCATCTTCTTCAGAAAGTGAGACTGATTCAAGCACTGAAGGTTGTTTATCACTCTGTTAAAGTTTTTGTACTTATGTTAGGTGATTTGTAAAACCATTAGATTCAACTAGTATTTATTATAGTGTACCCACCATGTACCAAACATAATGGGAAATGTGGTGTCATGCCTTCAGGCAAGGGAGCTCAATTATATTGGGCAATGAAAGCAAGTGAGTAGTCCCTCACCATGTTAATGAGTGCTACGACTTGATATGCTAGTATCAAGTAGACAAGGAAAGGCTTTGCAGAGGAAATAATATCTAAATTGAGAGGAGTCAAAGTAGCTATTTTCCACAAGAAGTCAAGGAAGCGGAATTAGGCTAAGGAAGTGTGCATGTTAACCAACACTGACATTAGAGTTTCTGATTCTTAAGTACTATGCTTATATTTCTATCTGTTAATTTATTAGTGATCTAATCAGGATTCTTGTTAGCAATTAAAACTGGCCCATTTAAATAGGAGAAAAATGAATTGAAAACATATTGAATAATTCACAGAATTGCCAAGAAGCATGAAGTATTTATCTTTGTAGATGGATAGGAGCAAAGTGAAACTGGTAGCCAGTTTAAGTCCACAGAATCTGGTAAGAATGTACATTGCAGGAACTGAACCAGTGTTTCAATTTTCATTGTTACTTGTTGTCACTACTCTTGTCATTGGTACTACTGGCCCTACACACTGAGTATTTCTACCATCACAGTCAGAATGGATTCTAACCCTACTCTTCATGCCATTAGCTCTCAGACAGTGATAGGCTGAGCCTGGATCACATGCTAATGTCCTAATTGCAAAGGAAGCTGGAATGGCAAAATTTGGCACTTCAACATTCATGGTAGAAAGCATATAGAGGGATATTTACCCAATTTAGGAAGCAGAATGAGACCCTGGACAATTAGAATGTAGGATATATTTATTCATTGTCATACTTAACATGGTATTAATTGACTAACTTACTTTAAATTACTCTTGTTTCACCTGCCTTTATCACCGCAGTTTGCTAATTTTATTAGTTTTTCTATGAGTTAATAAATATTGTGCATGTAACTCTTATTCCATCCATTTTAATCTATTATTTTACTGTTTTATGTAGGATAAGTAAATTGGTATCCTTATTCTGTACACCATCTTTTCTCCCCATTGTCTTTTTCTACTTTTTGTAGTTTATGGTATGATCTACAATCAAAACTGTTTTTACTTGTTCATATACTCTTTAAAGTTTTAAAATCAATAATCAACATTTAAGTTATTATCACTATATAAATGTTATTGCAGTGCCAAATCATTTGTAAGAATATTTTCCGCCAGTCCCAGCCCTGGTCCGGTGAGTGTGTGGGAGAGCTTCCTGCTACCCTGTGTCAGCAGGACCAGTCCCAGCATAGGCGCAGCATGGGCCACACCCTCTCCCACCCCCTCGGGACGCCCCCACCACTCCACAGCACCTCCCCGACCCCGCGTCCCCGAGTAGGAATTTCTGCCACGTTCAGGGAACCCCCAGACCCAGTCCCAGCCAGGTCCAGTGTGCTACCCTGGGCCGACGGGACCAGTCCCAGCCCAGGTGCAGCGTGGGCCAGACCCTCTCCCACCCCATTGGGACACCCCCCACCACTCCGCAGCACCTCCCCCACCCCACCTGCTCAGTAGGAATTCCTCTCCCCCCTAGTCCACCTAGCCCCTCCAGGCACAGCTCAGGCCTGGCATACATGCCTAGGGTGTAACCCTGTAGCTGCAATCC
>NDGM010635903.1:0-11009 GCA_002564305.1 Octomys mimax
AGCTTTTATGTGTGCGGCAGGGAGAGAGAGAAGAGGAGGGAGGGAAAAAGGATAACAAATGAGCAAATTAAATTGGCAGAAAAAAACAGGAAAACCACAATAGTAAATGCTTAGCAGCCAAACACATTTATTAGTCTGTTTTCTTTTTTTCCAGAAACCCAAAAATATTTTGTAGTTATAATGTAAGCAACTGAGTTGCACATAATACAATCATATCTTTTCAAAATAAAATAAAATAAAAAACTAAACAAAAACAAAAATAAGCTGTTTTTTTAAAAGCCCAAAAAAACCCTTCAGGAAACTCTTATATATGTATGACATCATCTCTCAGTTTCAATGAAATGACGGCGACTTAATTCCTTATTACTCAACCTGTCACAATCCAATAAAACACCACCCTTCAGTTTTTTTTGTTTGTTTTGATATATATATATATATATATATATTTTGAAATCCAGCATGAGAAATACAGTACCTGCTATGGCAAAAAATACACATAAAATGCAACTTTTCAGCTTATTTGTACATTAGTAGAGTTTAACATTTTATTGTTTTTTTTTTAAGTGAACCAGTGATTTTAAGTACCACTATACTAGAAAAGTAAAATAAAATATAGAAAAGGGGGGCCCAGCCTGCCGTGCAAGTGCACCTCTAAAGTGCCTAGTTTCTGTGTCCATGTAAAACCAGTAATATGAGGAGCAATTTCAACATACGGGAGTTTGATTTAAATCTGTTAAAAAAAAAAAAAAGACAATGCCATATCTTCTCTTTTCTCCCCTCAAGTGTCCTTTAAGTCTCATCATCTACTTTCTCTATTGCCCATCAGAAGAGAGAAAAGAAAGCCACCAAAATAATATTGTAAAAGCTATTTCAAGTATAAGAAAAACAAAACACTTATAGGTAACTTGCAGAGAGCATCAATGTGTGCAGCTATTTAGTCCTTTTGACAGGTTTTGTTTCTGCTAACAGTGTTTCAGCTGAGAGGGTTTTTGCTGTACCTTCCATTACCTCTGTGTGCAAAGTTGGAAAGCTGCCTCTTAAAAATCCAGCCTTCTTTTGATGCCCTTCTCTGCACCTTCTGTTTAAAGGGGGCAAGGAGAGCCACAGAGGGAGGAAGAGAGGACAATGGGGGTCATGGGTCACAAGGAATTAAAAATCGCTTTTCTGCCTCTCCCCCTCAACCATGCCCCCAGGTCCTCCCTCACCTTCAGTGACCGCTCACTCACTGAAGCGAGTCCTGCTATCCACTGTTTCCTGATTTGGTAGGATGTGTTTCACTATGTAAACATAGCCCCCTAGGATTATGGAACCCAAAGCA
Organism: Octomys mimax; assembly: GCA_002564305.1. NCBI lineage: Eukaryota > Metazoa > Chordata > Mammalia > Rodentia > Octodontidae > Octomys > Octomys mimax. Next base: position 1,319 of record NDGM010635903.1, read on the forward strand.
GCATGTATATCTCCGTCACAAGGGAGAAAAGTAAAATAGTCCAGAGACCTCTCCTCAGGTTGCTTTTGTAGTCTGTTTTTGGTTATGCAGAACACAGATGGGATGGGTGGGTGCACGACATGAAGGTGTAAGCAAGAGTGGACAGTTAGGAGTGGGCACAGTTGAGCTGTTGTATCTGCTTTTTCCCTCCCAGAAGGGTTTTTGTTTTTTAAACCTGTTAAAAATGTTCCTGCACCTTAAATCGTGCTGAGATTAAGGCCATGGGTACAGAATCTTGTGCACGTGTCTCTGAGCACATTCGAGGTGCGTGCACCATTTTGATGTCTTCTGTGAGACCACTGCAAACACTTTGGTCACTGGTGTGTGCAAAAGGTGGTAGTGGGGAGTACGTCCCAGGAAAGAGGTGCAGAGATCAGCAGAGCCCTTTGGGAGCATCAGAGAGGGATACAGGGCAGGCAGAGCCCATGGGGATCAGAGGAAGGACACTGATAGGATAAGCGCCTCTAGATAAACAACAGAAGTAAAGTCCTAAGTCAACAGTGCCCGAATCAGAAGGTGGGCAGATAATGTGCATGCACTTATAATCGAGTTTCTTCCCTCAAAGGAAGTCGTCACTATACAAGATCAGAGAGATCACACCGAAAGGGCCTCTGGAGAGATTTATGTAAAAGTGGGGCAAAAAGGGGCTTTTGTAAAGAAGCTACTCAGGATGATCCATTCCAACCCTGCCTTGTGGAGCTCAAATCTAGGAAGGGCAGTAGCTGACAGAGCCCAAAGAGCAGCATGTGTTAAATGCATTTCCCTCTACTAAAGTCAGCCTTAAGCCTCATGGAGAGAGGAAGATCTGAGGATGCAATGCAGCTTTCAGGGTTATGTGTCTCCTTAGATGAGTTTCCTTCAAAGTAAGAAATCAGTACATTTCCAGAGCATCATAATACAACAAGGCCATGAATTCTGCAGCATACATTGAAATGCCAGGGACTAAATCCCAGGGTGAACTTCAGAAGGATACTCAACGTGTGTGTGTGTGTGTGTGTGTGTGTGTGTGTGTGTATACCAGGATAGGGTAAGAGCTCAAAGTCTCACATAGAAAACCTTCTGGAGTTCCTGTAGGGGACTGATCTTCTGGGAGAGAGAAATTCAGACATTCCCCACCTCAGAGCTAGGATGCTGGGATAGATGGCACCTAGTTAGGACTAGGACTAGGACTTTGACACTGGTCTGCTGTCACTGTGTGTGTGGCCAGAGAACAGCCCCAGCTCAGATGCAAATCCACCCCACTGACTTGCTCTGTCTTTCCTTCTTGAACATGAAAGAATACAGATTTGAACCTTCTGATGGCTTAACATGGAATATATCATATTTAAGGATCAGTTTCACAGCAAAGAAAATGTCTTAAAAGTTATCCTACTATTTACATGTTCATATCTTAGAAAGGATAACCCACCAATGTCAGAAAGAAGACAGGAGTTAAGGGTCTACATTGCAGGGGAAATAAATGTACCTCGAGGTATAGTTCTGTGTTAGTTGAAACGTCAGGAGTTTGTTTTGCTTTTTGTTAAAAGGCAATCTAACAGATTGGAACCCTGATAAGATCATGCCTGAGCAGTCCTGCACAGGCACAGAAGACTGTGATCAAGTCTGGTTACTCATTACAGTACTGTGAACATCAACAACAAAAATTGCTGCTTGGAAAACACTGAATACAGGCCACAATCTTGCACTTACGATACTGTGCTGCAAAAAATGCCTAGAGCAGAGCAATGCGGTGCTATGATATATCACAGGGAAGAACAACAGAGGAATTATCAGAATGAAGAGGATGAATGCAGGCTGTTGCTGTGCCAGGACTTCCCTGCTCCCCAGCTCTATACAGTGCAGTGAGTGCAAAGGAAGCAGAGACTACACCTGGCCGCGGAATAGCCAGCGAGGCAGAGAACGTTTTTGTGCCTGTCAAGCAATAGCAGGTAATAGCCCTCTTCTCCACAACGCAGGACGATTTCCTCACTTAAATTCACCTAACAATGATTAAAAAGGGGAAGAAAAAAAGAGGAGAGGAGAAGTAGTTTTTGAAAGTGACATGAAGATTAAGGTCAGCACGAGTGAGGCTTGTTTCCTGAGCTTGAAAGGGTTCTGAATTCAGGAAAGGATGAGTACTTTTGTCCAGGGAACACCGGAGCCTTTGGGGCCCCACTGCTGCCCTGGATTAACACTGCATGGCTAGGATCAAGACTCCTGTACCTGATCAGTGGACAGGAGCTGCAGACCCCTGGAATATGCCTGGCTATGAGACGTGCCAGCCATGGCAAGAGGCATCAGGGGTCTCTTTCACCCTCACTCTGTGATGACCTTACTGCATCTTCTTTCATTCCCCGTCCCCTCCTGGACACACGGATACCATGGACACAGAAACCGGAGAACAAAGATGCAAAGCGACTTCCCCTTTGCCCCCACCCCCCACTTTAGAATGCATAGTTACAATTCACGTTACAAAATGAAGCAATGATAACCACATATGGACCTTTTTGTTTGAAGAAAAAAAAAAAATCCAACACCCTCTTCTTAAGTTCAGTATCAAAATTCACATTTGCATAATGGTATATTTCAAGGCCATCAGAGGGGAATGAGAGGAACACAGGAAGTGCAGCACCCTCCTCCCTGTGCCACCCTGTCAAGGCGGAAGGGTTCTCATGGGAGCATTCTGAGGGACCTGTGGAAATGGCCCTTGCTATTCACTTGCTGTTTCTTCAGGACAGAGGGAGTGGGAAGAAGAGGTGGAATCGTTGAAAACAAACACCAAAACAAAGTAGGAAACAATGCAGATTTCTATATTTAACTACAACAGTTTTAAAGAGACAAAATATGATTCTGGATTTTCCTCTTTCACTTTTCACTCAAAATTTCAACTCTTTCCAAAACCTTCTTCCTTCTGTGTGACACCAACATGGTGTGACTTTCACTTGGGAAACAATAGGCTTTCTCAGGATGTAGACTGAAAGGATGAAGCCAAGCTGAAGCCAGAAAAGGCCTGCTCTACACCCATAAATGTGTCACAAACATTGTCATATTCTGATCTCCAGTGATTACAGAAAAACAGAAGACTGAACAGCCACGCATGCATACATACAAAGGGATGTGGCTGCAGAAGCCAACCAGCACTCTCGGCCTAACATGGGCCTCTTTCACTTGTGCAACTTGTACCTCATTAACCAGGTCCCAGAATCTCTCCCACCCAACAGCACTGTGCAATACTGATGTGAAGGAAAATTCCACAGCCCCCCACCCCCAGGCCACCTGTGGAACTCTGATGCCGAAGGCTAAGGTGACCATCTTACCATCGTTGTTTTCACCCCAATGGGCAATCTTTACCTACAACAGACGGTCTCCACACTCACAAAGGCACATTCCGAAGTACTACACTCAAGAGTCCTTGGACAAAATTAAGAAGGGGCTTGGGGGCAGTGTTTTGAACACTTTTATTCTAACTTAACTTGAAATTTCTGGCAGGAAGTAGCATGCTAAAAATGTATCACTTGGTCAAAAAACCAAACCGAAACAACAAAAAAACCCCACTACCTTTACAAGGTATGTGACTTGTCGAAGGGCTCTCAAGGTTATTTTGCAAAAATGCCCCATTTCATTTCTGGCCAATAACCTTAGGAGCTCTCGTTTTTTGTCTCTGCAAAGCTCTGTGGTCAGGCCAGTCCTGCAGTGAGACTGCTCATCTTGCCTTCAGTCACCTCCTGACCTGTCTACCAGTGGGGTACACTTTCAGTGGCCAGAGGAGTAGGAACACCTGATCTACTAGGAGATCCAGGAAGGCTGTGAAAGAAAATCAGGAAGGAACAATCTCCCGATTTGAAAAACCATCTCAACTTACTGACACTGGTTAGAAAATTGTCCATTCTAATTGGGAACTATTTCCAAAGCAATGACTCATAGTTTGAAAACTGAGTTGAGGCACACAGTGTTTTAGGGGGAATAATTTCTTGCAGTACCATTTTTTTTAGCATGCAGTATCATGTTAAAACTCAGGTGTACACCTGTGAAAAAGGAACGACTGAAATTCTGAAAGGCAACACTGACAGTTTCTGTCATTTTGCTCCTTTCTTGGGGGGTGTTAGTAGGTTACAACATGAGACTGGTAGTCTAAGAACTACTCAGGTATTAAGAGTATTCCATAATGGCTGAGATTTTCATCTGACTAACCACACACATGAACAGCACAGACGCTGACTGGTGGGGAGTAGCTCTCCACTCCCTGACCAGTGTCCCTCCTTTACTATCCTCAGATGTTACCAGCTTCCTTCTTTGACAGCTTGGGGAGGCAGGTGGAGAGGTATTGTGGGTATTTAGGGAAGGCTGATGTTCAATTTTTTTTAAGTTATCATTACGTTTAGAATTCTTGTAGTTGGCAATTAGTCCAAATCTAAGGGATGTGACACTACCACCCCCTTTGTCAAATTTAAGGTCAAGGGAAGAAAACTACTATCACTGACAACTGGAGACTACCAGTGGACATACAAACACCTCTGGCACAGGCCATAAAACTACAGGCCACAATATTGGGTGTGCACAAACTCTGGAAATATTGATAACATGCTGAGTTTCCTTGTTGATATTCTTGAAAGCATTCTGTGTATTTTTGGACTATGCTGGATACCTTGTCCTTGCAGGTAAAGAAGCCAAGGGGTATGGTGTGGTGTGCAGTGGGTTAAGGGCATCCTATGCTCTGATTGGGGTCTCAAGATGGACAATTTGCTGTACAGAGTGTAGAATAGCTTCAGCTACATTATACAGCATGCAGCCTTGGAGGTACACTCACAGAAAGAAAAAGGAAACCATGGAATAAGATTCTTTTTGTACCAACACTAAGAAGTGTAGTTAATGCATAGACATGAAATGTGACAAAACTTTGCAACACTGGAGAAGTCTGATTTTTTTTTCTTTTGACCGGCTAAAAATGTATCTCTACTCCTAGTTGAAGACCTTACAGCTACTTCAAATAAAATACTCAAACCCAAACAGTTAAGTGACAAAGTTTTATGTGCTGAATTTTAACTCTGGGAATAGGGAAAAATGAGACTTTTTCTACAAAAACACTCAATTGTGCCCTTATCTTAGCAATGGTTGTTTTAGCCAAATCTGCTGAAAACATCCTGTTTACACTGCAGGGGACAGACAACAGGCTTGGCGTCTGCACTGTGCCCAGTACACAAACACCAAGGGAAGAGTCAAGACATCAGAATATAAAAATAAAATTAAAAAGCACACAGCATCTGAGGTCAAAATGGAATCTGGGTGTTAACCCTACAAAAACTGCATCCACTCCAAGAAAAAGGGTAAAAAGGTGAGTGAATATTTGTAGAGAGTTAATAGCTCATGAGCTCTTAAGTTTCTGGTAGATACAATAATAAAGGCGCTTCCAAATTCATATGCAGGAATTCCTTCTTTCTCCCTCCCCCACTGCATACCTTATATCAACATTTCACATGCAGCTTAGAAGAGCCGATTGCTACCTTATGTTACATTCATGTCAGAAGAGGTGGAAAAATGCTTAGAACAGAAGCCATAGGTAACCATTGAAAGGCAAGCTATTTTGAATAAAACTAACTAAATGGCAATAAATGGATGTTGCTTTACTGGGGGAACACTGATGAAAGAATGTTTTACAATTTTTTTGGTGGAGCTGGGGATTGAATGCATGATTGGAATCTTCAGCATTGCTAAGCTTACTCCTGTGAGTGTTGTACATGGAAAATTTGTAAGGGATGAGGGGGTCAGAGATGTTACATAAACCATCTATTTCTTGACAATGTCTTAAAGACCAGAGCTTTTTTCAATACTTAAAAGCGAGGTGATGGTGTTGGGTCTCACTGGCAGCAGAGGGTCCCTTTTGAGGGAAGACATCCCTTTTCCCTACTCTTACATCTTGACTACTCATGTGGTAGACACTACACCTACGATGTTTAAGAGATAGGCACACTTTTAGCCACTATCAATCATGTGTCAAAAAATAAAAGAACTAGTACAATGATGGAAAGCTCACATGTACATGTTTAAAACAATTCTGTGTCATAAGGGTGGCCAGCAAGCCTCCATATATGGGGTGGATGCGCTCCCACTGACTTATCTAAGTGCTCTGAAGTTAACTTCCGGGTAAACAAGAGTCTTGCCGAAGAATACCATGGAAAGAAAGGAGCTTCCAAGCTTCCAAGATACCCTCACCTGTTCTTAGGTCACTGCCAACCAGTAAAGCAAAGCTTTTAGCAAATCGACACAAGGAAGAAAGGGAGGGAGGAGATAAAGGAGGTCAGGAGCAGGAAAGACAGGAATCTCCTTCCACTGGCCCAGCACCAACAGACTTGTGAGTCCCTGTAGATGTCACCACTACAGACCTGGAGAACGCAAAGCATGGTAACTGAGGACACACAATGTAAGGAAGGAACTTTGCATTCCACACTGTCAAGACATAAAAGCGTATTTTCCTTTTTGTTTTAATTTAGCCCACTGCCTTTGGGGCCTGTCCAGGATCACTCCTATTTCCCTTATGGGCCAGCGTCTCACCAGCTGCGGAGTGACCAGACTACACGCACGCACGCGCACACACACACACACACACACGCGCGCGCGCGCGCCCCCTTGCTCAGGATGTCTGGGTGTATGTGTGAAGGCACTAAAGCGGTTTTAGAGAAATTGCAGGCAGCAACCCCACCCACTCCCTTTACCTATGGAGCAGGAGTTTCTTTCCCACAGGGAAGCTTAATGTTTGAAAGAAGCTGTGGTCATGCTTAGGAATTCTGACCCCTGGCCCCAGGAGGGAATATAAAAGGAGAATTGAACATCACCGAAACTGAAAGAAAACACTCCTTGTCTCCCCTGGAGGGATGGGGTAATTAAGCAGCAGATCTTCAAAACAGCAATTAAAACAAGTACAATAGTAGCTGGGAGCTAGAAGAGTAAAATCATTTGTTCCTCATTAGAGTCTTCTACATTTTCTCCTCCTTCCATAACACATGGAGGTAAGACAGACATTCTTCATTAACAGAACAGTCCATAGATAAATTTCCTCTAGTAATGCCTATATTTAAAATTTGTTCCAAAAATTATTAACCTATATTTCCTAACTCTTTACATAGATTCTCAGCAATCCAACTGTACTATTTTACAGATTAGGGTTACTCTTTTTGTTTTAAGCTGCTGTTTCTTTCTTCCTTTCTTTTGTCACTGGGGATGGAGAAGGGTTCCATTAAAAAAAAAATAAAAGTGGCTAGGGGAGACTGTAGTTTAGTTTCACATGGAAAGGAACATGGCAGTGGCGCTCCCATGCATGTCCACCAAATGCTCCCCATTCCTTCAATCACACAATTTCCAATGAGTCCCTGGACAGAGCTCTCTAAAAGCTTAATCCTTCTCCTGTATTTTTAAAGCTAATGAATTTACCTGTTGCTGCTAAATTGATTAATTTTTAAAAAATACTTCTATGTGTTTTAAAATGTGTGATCCCCAGTATGACATTTGGAGACTTTTCTTTGTACATGTGTTTTTAAGTAAAAATTGCCTAAACTTTTTGAAGTTTCAGGAACTTGTAAAAGTTTATTAACAGGAAAGAAACAGCCGTCTATCTAGGATAAGATAAAGTTAAATAAACCATCTTCAAAAAACTGGCTTCCTACCCTAGAATTCCTGAGAATGCTTGCAAATTTTAAAGCAGGAAAATAAATGTTAAAAACAAAAACAAAAACACTGTTAAATGCTCCCAGAGTTAGTCTTCATCTAAAATATATATTTATATGTGTGTGTGTGTATATATATATATATATATATATATATATATATATATGCACTTTTTGGTCTTTTTTTAAGTTTTCAGTTTTTTCCCTTTAAGCTTATGATGGAAGAACATTTTAGCTTCTTGTATTTATTTTTACATATTTCAAATCCCTCATTTATGTCTTGTAAACAAGAGGGGCTCTAGCACCCGGCTTTCACCGTAGTATCGTAAGGAACTCAACTAAGCCATAGTGCAGGTCAAGGACCCAACAGGCAGGAGGAGAGGAGGGCAGGGCAGGACACAGCCGTGAGCCAAGAGCGGCAGTGGACAGCCCCCAGTGGACTGCAGGAGCCTTGGGATGGGCTCTAGGCCTGGGGACACTAAGATCGAAACCTTCTGTCTGTGGATGTCTGAACACAAGCTGCGCTTCCCCATGGAGGTCACCACACACAACAGAGTTCTGTTGCGAGGCAGAGAGCAGTCAGTGGGGCAGGAAGAAGACATCTCTTAAGGGGCAGAAGTGGTGGGGGGCACGGTGGTGATGAAAACCAGAGAGGAGGAGGAGGAGGAGGAGAAGGAGGGCACAGTCAGTTTGGACAAGGCATCTGCGGGACCAGACCAGCACTGCAAACTCCAATATAATTACCCACCCACAATGGGCTCCCGAAGACTGGCAAGTGCAAGTGTTCACTTGAATTATGCTTGTCAATCTCTTTTGAGGCTAGGTTTGACATCAACAGGGTAAGCCAAGAAGAGGACTACAGAATTTCCCATTCTTTATCTCACAAAACCACTTTCATGCAAATAATTCGGTTTTTTTGTTTGTTTTTTTTTTACTTTTCCCTATACACACCCATCCACCCACCTACACACAGACACAAGCTGAAAAAATACATTAGGCATTGTTGTATCCTTCACTGAAGATGCTAAAGAAAGAAAAACTCCCCTGTCCTCAATAGCAGCAAGTTATGGAGGACAGTAGAGGTCTGCTCCCACCAAGGGCTGGAATGGGCAGGTGTTTGCTGGTACAGAATGTCGGCACTTTATGTTGAACAGTATGAAGCAGACTGGGACGTCCACACAAGTGCTAGCGCATCACCGGCACAACCCCCTCCCCCACCCGCCCGCCCCACCATCTGCTTTGTATGAAGGGAAACCCCTTCAGGTCTTCTGTCACTCTCTTCACAATAAGCAGTTTTATACATTTTGAATCCAACATCATACATACATGTTGGTGATAACTGTGGATTAAACGTTGCCTCCTGTTCGGCCCAGAGTACTACTACATTGATGCTTAAAAAATTAAGTCTTTAAATACCGAAATAAAAAAGCAACATTACAAGGAAAAAAAAAAAAAAAAAAAAAAAAAAGAGGTCAAAACCAAAAAAAGGTGCAATACTTAAAAAAGTCTTTGCTAAGTTATCCTGCCTAAGCAAAACCACATACACAGGAAATACACAACACAGAGAAACAAAGGGAAACGCTTGAAGTACACACTGGTTTAAGAACATTCGTTAAGTAAACGTCTCTGTCAGTGATGGCCTGGTGCTGTAACACGCCACGGCCTGGCACAGGTAACGCTCGGCGAGAGAGGAGCAGAGAAGGAGGAGCTGCGATGCTTCCAGGAGGCTGGTCACAACTGTTTCCATCAAACAAAAATGAGAATGATAGAAATTTAATTCGGCATTACCTGATTTTTTTTTTTGGACAACCTCACAGCTAATCACACAGGAAAGAGGGAACATATCTTTTCTGCTTTTGAGACATCATGTAATTTAAAAACTATCTCATCTTCTGTTCCCATTCAAACTAACAAAAAGGCCTGTGTGAAATTTAAGTACTCAGATGTGCCTATCGGCCATTCACTTTGAAAAACAGAAAATAACACACAGTTGCTCCAAGAGGTACCTCCTGCTC
>NDGM010636314.1:0-11249 GCA_002564305.1 Octomys mimax
CCTTCATTTTGAGTGTCGGGTATTTGTCCCAGCAACGAGAGAAGAGTAACTAAGACACTTCCTCTTCTCTAATTCCTCCTTTCCTTTCTCAACACTTCCCCGTGGGTGTACTACACATCAGAAAATGGTCTCTCGATGACTTCCTCTGGCCCTCGCATCAACACTACGAAATGTGTGGGTCCCGTCCACATTCTATGGCCAAGAGGAAAGGAGTTTTTGTGGGTTAAAACTTCAGTCGACATCCCAGAGCCGGGAGGAGCGGAGCGGTACAGCTCAGATCAGCGCGGCTCAGCATGGCTGATTCTGGTCCTGACCCTTTTCTTTGACCACATTTTCTCTTTGCTTTTAGTCATAATCACTTCTCTGTGATTGTGTGTGTTGAGCTCTCACTCTGTGCAGGACTCTTTGCTCGGCATCTTGCTTATAACATTTTATGATATATTTATATTATTAAATATAGGTGATATTGCTATCCTATTTTATTCAATCTTCCTGATATCGCAGGCAGTCCAGCCACCTAAACAGAAGTAGCAGGGGGCCAAGGGAAGGCTCCAGGGCCAGGAGGCTACTTAGTGTGAGAATAAAAACAAAAGCCAGAATGATGGACTCAAATTTTCAAGTACGCATAAGATGCTTTTTAATCATTACGCCTGCTGGTCATCTGAGAAAGTCGAGAGCCACATGCACATTTTCACTCTCCTGAGAAATAAAAATTGATATTTAAATATCTGCCTCATGCCACAGACTGTTCGTTTGTGCGTGGAAAATGAACGCATTAATTCATCACCTCATGCATTCTGCTGGCTGTTGCAGCAAATAAGTGCTTAGGTTGACTTCGCTGCTGCACACGAGGTGTTCTTACTGTGAGTTCAAATGGTTCAAAATGAAAACACAAGGTTTTCAGACCCAGATCTGGGATGAAGCTCCGAAGGAGTTCATCACTTCTTGGGGCAATCAGGCAATTGCCTTATGCATAAAATAAAGGGACAGATGAAATGGTGAAAATGATAACCCTGAAATCCACAGCATGGCATTATTATCTATCCATATTTTCTGGCTAAGAATGATCAAAAGTATTTCTTTGGCCTGGGTTACTTTATTCCCTGCAGGCCTCTGCATTTTCCCTGGGAGGAGGTAGGAGAAGGCTGGTTTCCCAGGAGCTGCCTCTGGCTACTCTGCAGCCTTGGCTCTGTCACCTAAGGATTCTCAACCTTGCCAGAGACTTGGCACACTGTGACATCCTTGTCGGGCTTCACCACTTGCCTGTCTGCACCCCGGAGTGCTTCACAGTGTGCAATTATTTTTTTAATTGGTAGAAATTGCTTTCAATTCCCCCACAATAAATTTTACAATACTGAGGCACTCAAAGGAAAAACTGTTTCTACTAGTCACAAATACATTTGTACCACTTTATAGATTCCAAACATTTTCCTTCTCCTTGGTCCTTGCGGCTTTTGTGGCATCCTGGTTTTCCCAGGATGTCCTGTTCAGGCCGAGCAAACTAATGTCAAAATTGAGTCAGTGGCTGTTGCAACTCAGGAACTATTATTTGGTGGAATTCTGTTATCATTAGCATAGGCTAGGGCTCGTGAGACAGCTTAGCCTGCCTGGCAAGTGCAATGACCAGAGTTCCATCCCTGACGCTGCATGGCAGCCGTATGTGAACCCACATGGTCTAAATGGTGTGCCGGGACAGTCACCTCAATTAGCTCGTATCCCAAGCTGCTCATGGCACTGTGGACCTTCAGGCATCATATACTGCAGTTTGGGCTCCAAGCAAAGGATCAGGGTCTGCGAATTAGCTTGTGTTTCCCATCAGGACGACTTTGCCATATTATCCCACATAAGTAAAAAGCTAGTTAAGCTACTGCAAACTATGGAGTAGCATGCTTTATTTTTTTTATTTTCATTTTTTGAATTATTCTTTTATTATTTATTTATTTGGTACAGGGTCTTGCTATGCAGCTCAGACTCCCAGTGATTCTCTTATCTCAGCCTCCCCTGTGCTCAGATTTCAGGTATGCGAAGCCACGCCCAGATTCACTGCCACCATGCAGAATTCCACCAAATAATAGTTCCTGAGTTGCAACAGCCACCGACTCAATTTTGACATTAGTTTGCTCAGCCCGAGCAGGACATAGAGCCGGCTGCCCAAAACTTACAGGAGGGAGAGAAGAGCAAAACCACGCAGACCACACAGACTCGGTGTGTAGCGAGGTGCGCAGGCGTCCTCGGCAAAAGCGCCTGCTCCGCCTTGGTGCGGCACGCGTGACGCAGGGAAGCTTTTCTTGGGTTTCCTGGATGCAGGGAGCACGCTCAGGTTTCCCCTGGCGGCACTGAGATACTGAGATCCGACCACGCAGAAAACTGATTAGCCTGTGAGTGTGTGTTTATGTCAACATGTCAACTGGCTATGTGCAAGTTCTGAAGATAGAAAGGGGAATCGTTTGGGGACATGTCAGCATCCTTAGCTTTGTTTCGCATCGTAAACTTTGCCTCTGAAAGGCAGGTGTTTTGCGTCTACTGGTTTCCCTGAATGCGAAGCCTGCAGTTGTACAGCTCCATGCATTCTTTCCTGTAAGCGGTGAACGTTATTGAATTTGTATCAATAGGTGCCCGTTTCTATAAGCAGACATCATACATCACACACACAGAACAGCTACCCAAATGCGACGCGGACCCCTGTGGTGGCAGGAGTACCACTGAATCTTTCTTCCCGAGGCTGAAGCTGATTGAAACAGCCGGAAGGAAGTGCAGATCTTGTGACGTGTGGCCGGTTGGACCTCTCTAGTGCCATACATCTGGTGACCTTGCACAACTAGCGCGAGCAGAGTCCAGCAGCTGACGCAGACAGGCAGTCCTGGGGCCTCTCCGGCGGGTGTCAGTAGAGCTGACGTCATCTTCAGGACGGGGACTCAGTGACCGCACGTAAGCAGCCTGGGTGGAGAGAAAAGGAGTGTGGGCTCCATCCTGCCCTCCCTGGAAGAGGCCAGCTTGGTGCCTTCCCAGGGCTGCAGCAAATTCTGCCCACGCCAAGGGCAGCCATGCTCTCGTGACCTCCCTGCGGACCACGGGGCTCTGCGGCATGCTCCCCAGCCTGTGTGCTAACCAGTTCTATGACTGTAGCTTCCAAATGAGCAGCAATGACAACTACCACGTCTTACTAAATACTGCCTACACGCTTGGTGGGTTCTCCAAATATGCTCCATTTGTATTTATGGCTCCGCTGTATGTTTTTCTTTTGAAGAGGCTCGAGTAAGACTATGCCCATTTTTGAATTGGTATTGAAGTGCAGGGACTGCCATCAAATGTAAGATCCAGGGAAGCAAGAAAGCTGCACTGCTACCTTCAGGGCTGTGAACTGATGACGTGCGTGTGGAAGGCTTCCTGCCTTTCCCGTTAGGGAAATGAGAGTGAGGACGTCAATGGAGAGTCATGAACAGACCAGAAAGGAAAACTTCATCAATGGCCCACAGATCCCATGGGAATTTGCTACCAGGCCTAATAAAAGATGGAAATATTGTCAAACCATATACCTGACTAGTGATGAATACTATGGACTCTAATATTAGACTCACGGAACAGGAGCTTAATAACTATTTGTTAAAGAAGTGAATGAATGAACACAGCTTTTTATGCTTTTTATGCCAGCAGTCATCCAGTAATAATCTAAAGTTAAATATTCAGCAAACAGTAAGATCTTTAATACGGGAATTCCCTTTCTAAAGTATTTTTGTGAGCTGGCATGCTGATCACAGCTAACTTCAGCTTAAATCATTCAGTATCCATCAATTTTGACCAAGCATGAGACGCACTCCGTTCATTCATCACTCACTTATTCGTTCATTCATTAATCCCTGCATTCATTCATTCATGAATTGGCTTAAAAATATTCATTGAACAAATTCTATAAGCTGGACTCCATGGCAAATACCAGAGCTATAAGGAGACATTCTGTGAAAATCAGTGATGATTATATCACAAATGCAAGGGGAACAAGAGGAGGAGGAAGAAGGAGAAAGAAGAAATTCAATGTCTTGATTAAATGCCACCCTGAAAACTTCACACGGCAGTCCCTCCTCCATCTCCAGAGCAGGAGAGCAGTCCTCCCAGGCCTCTGCTGGCGAGGCTTCAACAAGCCTTTGCAGGCGTAGGGTCTTCAAGCAAGCGTGCATTTTCATTAATGTCAGGGAAATGTTGCACAATACTTCCAGTAAGTTTTCCCAGAGTCCATAGACAACAGAATCAGAGGCAGGTACATCCCAGGCAGAAGGGGAGGAGGAGGAGAAGGGGACAGAGAGGGGGGGCGCACAGGTGGAGACATCCCACAGTTAGACACCCCTCGCAGCATACATGCTGCATGCCTGGTCTGGCTAGAAGTCTTTTGTAAGGTTGTCCAAAGGCTTCCATGTCCCTGAACGGTCCACTAATAGGGTGACGGGAAGATGGGCAATGTATCTGATGGCCCCCTTCCACATTTATCAAAACTTGCCCACCTGGAATTGTCTTCCCCATTCTGGGTTTGACCACGTGGTCCCTCCTAGAAGCCGCAGAGCAAGCCCATCACCAGTGGACCAGAGGTGTCTCTCTCTGAGTTTGGGGTTGGGGAAGGTCTTGGACCCACTCAGAAAGCCTCCAAACAAACAACAGTTGTAGAACTGGCACCAACAATCCGGAGACAGGTGAGGCTCGGAGGCGCACATCCAATCAGTGTGTAAAACTGGTGTGAGGAAAGTGTGCTGTGGCCCTCAGTGCACATGCGTTTTGTCTCAACCCCACTGGGTCCCTCCATGAGGTCTTGGAGCTACAAGGAAACATGGCTGATAAAAGCAGGATAACTGAGGTAGGAAGTGGGGGATGAGTGGGATGGCTGTGATAGAGGCTGCACTAGGGAGCAGCCAGGTCTGGAATTTCAGGGAGGAAAGGAAATTAAAATAGAGTGGACACTGACTCACGAGCTACATACAGATGGGGAATTAGACAGTGCCCTCTGCCCAGAGGCAAAAGGTATTATTAAGAGAGATTTTGCGTCATGTATACAATTATTCATAACCCACCCTGCTCCCAGTAGGAAAGCCAGATAAATAGAAATCACTTATAGTAATTCACAAGTAAAATGGTAAGTCATAAATTGAAATAAAAAAAAAGAAAAGGTAACTGTGGATCTTTTGAGACGGTAACTTAACTTCCAAGCTCTGACATGTTCTTACTGTGCTTTAAGGACAACTTCATTCCTGGACATGAAAAGTCGAGGATCTCATTATGATTAGACCAGCTTCAAATATGCAGAGAGGGAAAATATACATGATTACCTGATATGAGATTTTATCAGAAGAAGTCTTCTCCGAGAGATTTAGGACCTAATGGTACTCTAACCTAAGTTGGATGATATCCAGATTTCTGGCTTGAGTCTCTCATTATATGATGGCACAACTTATTTGAGTTCAGAATACTGAGAGCAGCAGTTTAAGGAGAGAAAACAAGGAGTAAAATTTAGGATGTGTAGGATTTGACAGCCCTCTGGGCTGTCCAAGTATAGATGACCAATACATGGTTAAACATAAGAATCTGGAGTTCCCTGAATGAGGTACAGAATTGAGAGGCAACATATTTGTTATAAATAAAGTCATGAGGGTAATAAAGGCCAAAGAATTAGTGCTAGAAGGCTAGAAATGGGGTTTCAATGTATACTAAGCTCAGAGTCAACACCGCGATGTGGCTATTGAAAGATAAACTGATAATAATACGCATTAATGTGCTGCTCAACTCTGAAGTAAGGTTGTGGGAAGTCCTGGCCTCCTTGAAGCTGACCATACCATGTAGAGCAGATCGGAAGAACTCAGATGATAAAGACCTGAAAACCACGTTGAACCCAAGAACTGTTGCTATGAGCTTGGCTGTCCAGCCAACGTAGAAGGTCATTCATCTTCAGATCTCACAAAGGCCACCAGATAATGTTGCACCAAATTACTAAGCATTCATCTATTCAACAATTACTATTAAGGACAGGAAGAAAGTACATAGCTTGTCACAGGGCCATCTAACATACACAGAAGGAAGACTCCACGAGGAGGACTCCGCAGAAAACAACAAGCTCAGACTTACTGGCAGGGTTGCAGACACACAATATGCTCCCCAGTCCTGAGGTTCTGGGGTGCATGCTAACTGGGGGCAAGAGGCAGGCATCAGTGAAGTCACCTAAGATCGGTGGGCTACGCATAAGAGCAGTTGCTTTCTGGTTTTGAGTCCAGCATTCTCTAGTGCAACCTTACCAAACTATTTCAGTGTTTTCATCAAAAAAATTGGGGAAGGCCAAAATGCTTGCCAACGTTCCCAAAGTCTGTAAAGCTTCTGACATGTTAGGTAATATTCTCAGCTAGAGTTTCTACCTACATATGACCAGAGCATCTCCATTAGGCAAATTTATCATGCACAAATTTTGGTGGGCTAAAAGGACCAAAACAATGTGTGCTTCCAGGGCAAGCAAAGAACGTGAAGCATAGGTCGTTGTGTGAGTTGGCACAGACAGTGTAAACTGATTTTGAATCATGGGTAAATCATTTTGAATCATTGCAAGAACAATAGATTCAATATTTCTCAAATACCCACACAGGAAAAGGAAGGTCTGAAAGACTGTGGTGGAGGCGTGGATCACACAGAGCTCCCTTTCCTGTATCTTATGGCAGACGCCCTCTGAGATCTTATATGGCAGAATTTACCAGACATAGCTGCTCATATTTATCCTGGCCCACACTGATATTCAGATTTTAAAAATGTATTCATATAATTTTATCTATTCCTCTGAATTAGACATCAAGAAATCATTGACCCTTTAGCAAAGACTTGCAGGTTGCCTAAAAGTCCTAGAAAGTGGGATTGGGGTGTCCTTGGCTATAAGAGACCTAATTAGGGGCTGAGGGTATAGTTAAGTAGGAGACAGCACAACATGTGACACACACACACACACACACACACACACACACTCAGAGGACCCAGCCCACTTCAGCCCTTCCGCTACCAGCAGGCACCCTGACCCTCATAAAGCAATGGACAGACTCTGCTTCTCAGTGAGGCTTTCACCCTATCCCCGCCCCTCCTACATGGTGAGCCTATCCACAGAATGTTGGCCTCTAGTAGTGGGAGGAGATGAGTGAGGGGCCCACAGCTCTGTAGGAGGCCTGAGTTTGTTCACTACCAGCCCTTTCCTGTTCACAGCTCCTCGGGCATTCCCTGGGCACAGGGCATCTGCTGTGGGGCAGGGAAAGCACACTGATACCCTGAAACACACTACCCAGGAGGCTAGTTCTGCAGACCGGAGGACCTCCATGGTCACCACCTCCATTCCTCTGTGAATAGGCATGACCCTGTCATAGGTCAGTGGCACTGGCCGCTGCCTCTGGGCACCAAGGGTACACCAGTGCCACTTTTCTCAGACATGGCGTTTTACCATTTCTGGAGTTCCAGGTGTAGTCCAGCTGCAGCAGGAAGCAAGTTGCTTGTACAGAAAAGCTTGGGAGCCTCCAAGGGCAGCTGATTCTCCACTTCGGCTTTGAAAGCTCGTTGTACCTGGAGCTGGCTCGCAATCCTAGTGTTCAGGAACTTTTCCTGGTATTTCCAGTGGATGGTAATGGAAAGAATGGGAGTGGTTTGACTTAGTCTTTCATGATGCAAAGAAGAAAAGAGAATTTCACGATACAAGGAAGAAAAGAGAATCATGAATCAAAAGTGCTGTAGCATGCGTTACCATTCCCTAGAGGGAATGCTTTCCAAGACCCCAAGGAAAGCCTGGGTTTGAGGCAGGTACTGAATCCTATAGATACTGTTTTATTTTTCTACAAAAATAAAATTTATTTTATACATTAGACATAGTAGAAGAGTAATGCAAAGAAGGAATTATAAAATTGAACAGTTGAAACAATTAACCAGTTGCAAGCGCTGTGACTGCTCTGTCTCTCAGAATGTCTTGAGGCACTCCACAGCGGTCCCCGGCAGCATCAGACTTACACACTAACCAACTGCCAGGCCAGCTTTGCCCCAAACTCCCTTGGGTGGGTTCTACTTGAGTTTTAGTTTCTAGAAATAGGAGACTTTTTTCAAATAGAAACTGTATTTTCTGAGCATTTCATTTTGTCATGGCTTTCAACTGAAGAGTCACAAGGACATACAGAACTCAAGGGTGTTCTTTGCCTAACCTTCGTGCAAAGACTTTATGTAACTTCAGAACAATGTCCTCCGTGTTGGGGAATTAACACTATTGCGTGGAAGAAGCCTCGTGTCCAATTTACAGACCTTATTTGAGTTCCATCCGTTCTTGCCTGGGGACTTCCGGCTGCGGAGGTAACGTGGGTTCCACGCGCAATTGGCTGCTGGGTTCCCCTGCTCTCTCCTAACCTGTTCTCTGTAAGCGTCACTTGTAAAGAGGACAGCTCTTTTTTGGAATATTTCTCCAATCTATTCCATATTTGAGACTTTCTGATGATTAAATGAGATTATGCATTTTTGTCCAGAATACCAAAGCAGCAAGACTGAGCCCCCCTCAGACTGTCCAACACGAGGTGCTTGAGGCGCTTGATATCATTATGTCCGTTGTTGGTGGTGGTAACCGGATCACTCGGTTGAAGTGCTGTCTTCCCTAGTTTCCTCTCTGTAAAGTTACTATTTTCTTTCTGCAGCCCTGATTTTGAAAAAGCTGAAGTTCCAGGATGATAGGGAAGGGCTTGTGTTTTCCAGCATAACTGGCACTGTGTGCTTCTGGGGATCAGAGTAAAAGGGAGGGAAGGAAAACCTAAACGTGCTGTACTGCCCCACCGTGTCTGTACTACTGATGGTGTAGGCAGTGTAAATACTTCTTACCCGGCCACTGTCACTGGCTGCTTTACTCACAGGGGCACACAGCGACTCAAGGGACAGCCTGGGCCAGACCATCAGAGGTTCGGCTTTTAGAGCTGTGGCCCTAGACAAATCATCAACCTTCTAAAAATACTGATAGTATTCATCTTTCAAGATTGAGCTGAATGTTAGAGATTATAAAGTTTCCAAAAAGGGTGAGACCCACAGCAGACACTTGCTAAAAATGTATTAAATATGTTTGATAGGAAGTAAAATAAATGTTTATGTTTCAGTATAACATTAGTCAGACGTCGAGGTTTCACTAGCCTGGCTGATTCATTCATTCATTCATTCAAAAAGTCCATCCTGGGTATTTACCATATGCCTGGTGCTGATTGTACAGGTTTTACTTTCATGGAACTTATGATCTAGAGAAGGGGGAGGGGATGAACAAATGGTAAATACATAAAATGTATAATTCTCATTCAAGTGGATAGAGAACATAGTTATATGGAATGATAGACAAAAACCTCACTCAGGAAGACATGTTTGCAGTGAAGCTCTGAGGATGGCGAAGACTGCTCCATGCAAAGGGCCAGGGGCTGAGCACTCCTTCTACAGGAAACTGGAAAGGCAAAGACTAAAATGAGAACAAGCCTTGACACTTGCATGAGGAAGGTGAGCTGGGTGGCAGCCGTGCCTGGTGTTCCGGTTGCTCGGGACACTGAAGTGAGTGGGCCACTTGAGTCTATAAGTTAGACACAAGCTTAGCCAACACAGGGAGAGCTGTCTCCAAAACAAAACACTGAGAGACAGAGAGACAGAAAAAGACAGAGACCGAGAGAGAAAGCCACAAGATGGCCAGAGGGCCTGGAACACAGGGAAGTATTTAAGAGCCTCTTGGACATAGTTGCCAGAAGGATTCAAAGTCTTATTTGCATATATCTCTCTCTTAGCTAATGGTCATCTAGACTCCCGCTCAGTTTTAGGCAGTCCTCGATGTCATCCCTGGTGAATCCCTACTCAGCTTCTTAGATTAACTCTGCTCAGAGTCAAAAGTGCTATTTGTCCCCCACAGCATCCCCTCCTCCTGGGGCAGGACAGCAGGGTTAGCTCTGCAGCCTTGTTAACAGGAGTTGGAGTGTGAGAGTCAGTGTTCAAGTCAACTGGGAAGTGTTTTATTATTTGTTTTTATCATGTGTTCATATTTGTGAAAAACTGGCTTGGTGCTTGGATGCTTTACATATTGAGAGGCAAAGAGAATCTACTAAGTAGTGAGCCTTTCCATACAAGTGTATTTAATATTAGAGTTCACTGGCCAGGCTGGACGGGACCTCTCATTTCCTAAGTACCCCACTCGAAGAGCTTGACATTCAGCGTACGTAAGAAACTTAAATAGCTCATTACTCAAAACAAAACCAAAAATCCAATTGAAAAATAAACAATAAGCTCAGGTAGATGTTTCTCAAGAGAAGAAGATGCACAAGAGGCCGCAGCAGATACATGGAAAGAAGTGCTCCCTGTCTCCAATCAGCAGAGAAATGTAAACCAACATTGCAATAAGGCATCACCTCACTCCAGTAAGAATGGCTGCTGTCAAAAGGACAAAAAGATAGCAAGTGTAGCAAAAAAGGGACCCTTGTATCCTGTCAGTGGAAATGTAAATCAGTGCAACCATATGGAAAACAGTTTGGAGTTTCCTCAGAAAGTTAAAAATGGAACGACCATATGATCCAGCAGTCCCACTCCTCGTGCATCCAAAGGAAATGAAACCAGTATGTCACAGAGACATCTGCCACCCTATGTTCATTCCGGCGCTGTTCACCATAGACGAAATATGCAATCCACCCGAGAGCCCATGAGCTGGCGAATGGGTAGAGAGAAGGTGCTGCATGGAGGGGCGGGATGCTGTGCAGCCCCAGAGAGGATGACATGCTGTCATTGTCACGAGGCAGATGCAATTCAAAATCATTAAGTGAATGGGCCAGCCACAGAGTCTAATACTGCATATTCTAATGTATGTGTGGCCTG
The DNA here is from genome assembly GCA_002564305.1 of Octomys mimax. NCBI lineage: Eukaryota > Metazoa > Chordata > Mammalia > Rodentia > Octodontidae > Octomys > Octomys mimax. The sequence goes on from NDGM010636314.1 coordinate 10,861, forward strand.
TACACGTGGTGACCTCATGGGAGCTGGAAGTAGGATGACAGTTTTGGAGCCTGAGGACAGATGACAGGAGTGGGAGATGGGAAGGTTGGTTGAGGGGAACTGAGTTACACCCAGACGGGAACAAGAGCCTGAGCTGTGGGACTGCAAGTCAGGTGGCTATGGAGGACCACGACGCTTCTGTGTATTTCAAGGAAACTAGGTGAAAGGGTTTCGGGTAGTGTTTTCCCCATAAAAGAATGATAAATGTTGGAGAAACAAGATATGTTTACCCTGATTGGAATCAATTTATATGTAGGAATATCACAATACTCCCTGAAATGTATCATGAAAATAAACTTAAATCAAAGATGAAAGTCTTTGAGCTTTTCCCACTTCCACCTCCACCTCAC
>NDGM010636785.1:0-10497 GCA_002564305.1 Octomys mimax
CTCTCTCTCTCTCTCTCTCTGTCTCTCTAAATAAATAAATAAATAAATGTAAAAAAAAAATTAAAAAAAAAACAGATTAAAAAAATAATAATAAATAAATAAATAAATAAATAAAAAATAAAAGTGTTTGGACAGAAAAAAAAAGAGAGATTCACAGTTCAGGCCATTAAGTCACAGAAATCATTGCATCAGTACATTATCATAGTTATCCATTCTATGTTAAAATGACCCCAAGTAAGGAAATGACTACATGTGGACAGGTCATTTGGATATCGCAAGTGATGTCCCCAGATGATGGATTTATCGGTACGCATAAAAGCTCACAGAAACATAGGTAGTGTTTTGTCTTCAAATGTGAAGTCTAGTCCACAGCGTCTGCTGATACTTCAGTGTAAAAAGTATATGCTATCATTAAATCTTACTAGTTTATTCTTTTTAGTAATTTTTAAGGATGGTAAGACACAGAGAAATGAAGTCAGCTGTCTGTGGCCCTAATAAATAGCAGAGCTGGCTCGAGGCCTCAGTGGAGCAAACTCACAGCCTTGACCACTATGTCCTGCACCACGCTGAAGCTGAGTATCATTTTTAAGGTCCATATGGCTCCCTTGCTTGAAGGAACTTTGTAAATAGGAGATCAGTAGTTCCACCCTTCGCCTTTCATTTCTGTTCTCTGTACATTTGGAGGATAACAGTAAAGCACTATAATGCCACGTTTTGCTCGGAAATGAATATTGTGCCTATAAACATCACCAGGAGAATCCTGCTTTAAGTTTTCTACCACTTTTTTCAAAAATAAAGATTTTTCAAGGACAAACATTATGGCAGATTGTGACTCAACAGTGAATGTCTTAAAACTCTTAGATTTGAAGCAAAGCCAAATTTATGAAAAAATGTCTACTTCAAAACATTAATGAAGGTAATTTGTCAACAATTTCACACATCATTTGCCCGCAACCTTTGCTTAGGAGGATTCCCGGTTTACCTTTCCCTTGTGAACTTCTGATCATGTGCATCTTACGGATTCATTAATCATCATCTTCCCTAGAAACTGAGATACAGACCTGCAGAAATGTAGCCTATGCTCTTTTGCATGTCAGGATTATGTACGGAATATCACCCGACTGTAAGGCCAGAAGCTGGCCCATGACTTGGACTGAATTTGCCAGATAAAGGGTAGGGAAAGACCCATAGCATACCTTAAAATCTCTATCTTCCACTTCTAAAATTTCTGTAAAGAAAAGAAGGGAATAGAGAAGAGCAGGCAAACAGCGACGAGGAAGTGAGTAGGACGACACAGAGAACAGGCACAGCTCTCTGCAGCACAGACTTTTAAAATAATTAAGAAGAAACTCTTTGCAAAGAGACCTACTTATCAAATAACTCTCTAAAACCATTACTACCCATTGCCAGCATGCCTTTTTAACCAAAATGCCTAAGGGATAAGTTGATGGAAAGTAATTAATAAGACCACGAATAAGGTTTACTGTATGTAACTGATACTATTTGTAAATCTGGGACTCATAAAGTATTGTACTGATTGAGGGAGGAGATGCAGATGTTTCTGCTATTTTAGTAAAAGGGAAAAAGCGTTGGGACACTCTGCCCAACAGAAAAGGGGGTGCAAACATTTGGAATTGCAGTGCTTACCACAGAAACCATTTTCTGCTGTATTTTAAGCACAAGATGCAACTTCAATATTGCGTGCTTGGACAGCACATGTGTGTGACCGAGGCACAGCTTCAGCATTGTCAGATAAAGGCAACTTTGTAAAACAACATGGAGAGTGTGATAGCCAATATATTAGAATTTTTCAGGAAAGACCATTAGGCCACCTGTTGTCCGACTGTCCATCTGTGTCTGTCCGCCTGCCCACCCATCTGACTGTCTCGCAGACTGTCTCCCCGCCTGCCCGCCCGCCTGCCCGCCTGTCCGCCCGTCCGTCCATCCGTCTGTCTGCCTGCCTGCCATCTTCCCCCTGCCTACCTAGATATTTTCGGTGGTAGTAGCTTCAAATGATTATAGATACCAAAAAGCTCAACAGTCTGCTAAAGAGCCAGTAAAGATTGTGGTATAATTTAATTGAAATCTGAAGGCCTCAGAAGAGGGGGCCCTCAGGGGGTTTTAGGTCTCAGGCTGCCGAGGCCAGACAACTAGACAACTTCCCGAGTTCAAGGATAATCTCATTGAGAAACATCCTCATGGATATCTTCAGAAGCAACGTTTTAACAGCTATGAGAGCATCCCTAATCCCGTACATTTTGTACTCAGTCATACTACCAGTTAGCTCAGTGATTCAGAAAAAAAAAAAAAAAAGGAAATGGAAAGAAAGGATGAGACCAGTGGAAGACTTAGGAAAATGTTGGAAAAAATTATCCAGATGATTATTACCTTTTAATCCATTTTTCTCACTATAAGAAAGAATTTAGTTTACTAAACTTTTGAAACACAATCATTTGAAACATTAAGAGTAAAATGTGGTTTCTGTGTTTGCACGTAGTATAAGTGTGAGCATGCACTCATGTTTACACTTGGGGATGCTTTCTGGAGTAAAATGCTTGAGCTACACTTAGCACCCATGTAATTTTACTTAATTCTATTCATATGCACTATACAGAATGGAAAAATATATACAATAAATTACCCATTGTTTAGGAATGAAAGGCTGGAGTAACATGAGAGATGCAATTAAAGGTTATAAGTCATTTTCTTGAGGTTATCATGTTTTAAAAAGACCAGTGATGAGCCTTCCAATTTTATACTTTAAGTCCATTAATGTATGCCTTTGTGAGTTACAGCTTAATAAAAGCTATTTTAAGTGTGATACAATAAGTGCATATGCATATTAGGTATAGATATAGATATAGATGTATCGGTATAAGGGAAGACAAGGAATACCTGAGACACTGCTGGTATTGTCTCAGAATGACTGACCCTGTTATTATACAAAGAAGTACATTGAGCAAAAGAAATAAATTGAATTAACTAACTACCAACTTTAGGGTGCTTGACTTAACTTGAGGCCAAGAAAATCAGATGGTGGATTCTGTAGAGTTCTTGCTCTAACATTTCTGAAACCCATTTTATGTAATCAGTAAAGCAATTTAGGGGTGAATGAGGTGACTCCCATTGTATGTAATAATATGTTGTATGTAATAATAGGCAGAGACGTTGTCATCATGGAAATACAGTCACTGAGTGATTGGGAGTAGGTGTGCACAACAAAAAGACCTGTCACGGGCTGTGACAATCATTTACATGCATTTTGTAACTTTATCGAGACACACACACACAGCATTGGCATTCACTATTGGTTCTCCAGTCTTGGAGAAATCCAAGAAGTACGAGGCAGGTCGTGGCACAGTTAAGAGTGCATTTCTATTCATTTGTAATCTTATAACAGTATTTTAAGTGAAGAAGATGATCACGCCTACAGAGGAAAGCTTGGCAGAGTTTTAGCTCCCAGTGATCTCTATGGTTGCGTGTGAGGGGATCACTCACAACTGGTGAGAGTTCTGAAGAATTTTGTCATTTTTCTGACGACTTGCTGTTATCTGGCTAACGTAGCGAAGAGTCCATGTGAGGAAATGCTGTAGCTAGTGTAGTGCAGTTAACGTAAGTGCACGTACTGTTTTACTAAAACTGCTTGACAATCAGCAGATCCTTTAATCTGAAAACTTACTGCAGCTCGTGCTGTGATGATTCTTTCTGTATTTCCTCTTTCTCTTCCTCATGCTCTTCCTCTCCTCCTTCTTCTTTCTTCTTCTACTCCTTCTCCTTCTCCTCCTCCTTCTCCTCCTCCTCCTCCTCCTGTCCCTCTTCCCCCTTCTCCTCCTCTTCTTCTGTATTTACCAGAACTTCTGCTCAGCAGACAATGGACCATGGATCTGACCTCCAGGTCTTCTTATTTTTCTTTTACTTCTTTGCTTCTTCATTTCATATTCCATGAACTGGAAGCTTCAGTTTCTGAATTCAGTAATTAGTTAATACATCTTTTCAAAGTGCACTGAATTTGCTTAGGGTTTTGCTCTTGCTGTTCAGTTTCAATGACCATCGTTTTCATTTCCAAGATCTCTAGTAGATTATTTTGTAGGCCAGCCTATTTCTAATTTGTCCTCTCTTAGCTTCTTGAGATTAATACTTTAAATTTTAAAACTTTAAAAAGTTACTTATGCTCACAGTAAAAACAAAACAAACAAACAAATAAAGTGCTTAAATGGAGCAAATAAAACTTAAAACATTCCTTTTTGCCTGGAGCAATAGGATATTCTAGAAAGCACCAGCGTCAATAGGTTCTTTTTGGTGACTGTGTAATTCTGGAAAATTTTTATGCATCTGTAGTTATACGTTTGTAAGGTGTGCTCACAATTTTATGTCAGAAGTTGGCATACTATACCTAAATCTGAACTATGCTTGTGGGGTTTTTTTCACTATTTTATATATAAAGTTTACAAGTAAGTTTACATCCACTCAGATATACTTAAATTTAAAAATACTTGCACATAATTTATTATATGCTTTCCCATAAATGGTTTAATTTTAGGAAGCATTTTGGAGTTCTTTTTGTTATTACAAACAATGTTGCAATAAAATCCTTGTGAATTGATTTTTTTATCCATTGTGTGAATGAGTTGTAGGATGAAATCCTAAATACAGACTTGCCAGATCTAAATATATACACTGAAAGTATTGATAAATATTAGCAAGCAGGTCTCCAAAGAAACTGCGCTGCAATATAGAAGTGCCTGTTCCTCGCAGTCTTTTATTTGGGGGGCGGGGAAGGGTCTACAGGGTGTTCGGGGTCTCACTACTGGACCCGCCTGTTTCCAGCCTCCCAAGAGCTGGGATCACAGGGCGCCCCTCGCCGGTCTCCATGACTGCTCCGTGCCCGGGGCGGGCCGGCGCGCACGGCAGTCCTCAGTCTTCAGGAAGTAAGTGCCATTAAACTTTCTGCTGCTTGTGAGTGAAAATCCTTAGAGATGGTGGCTGGCTGTTTGCTTCAGTAACTTTGAGTAAGTGTTTTAACATGACGGTGATTTGTTTCCCTGTGTCTATAAGTCATTTGGATTTTTAAGCGAATTTATAGCTTATATTATCCTGTCACTTGTCTTTTGGGTTATCAGGAATTTCTTAGTAATCACATCTCTGCTATCTTAAAGTGATTCGCTCCTTTCCTGCCAGTGTGCCATAATTTGCTCACATTTTGTACAAGTGCTTTTCACCAGTTTTTAAAATTTTCTTACAACATAGCATTTAACACTTCTCTATGTAGCTCTTTATAGTCATTCTGGGACAAGCCTTTGTCACATCAATCCTAGAACGTCGCTTGAGTATGTTTTCTTCTAATATTATTCTTTCACTTGAAATTCATTTTTGTTATAAAAAAATGGGGAAGAAAACCAAAGTGTTTTCACATCTATGGAATATTTTCTTTCACTCAAATTGGATATCACTTTTGCAAAATGCTGAATGATAATGTGGCTGCGCTCCCTCACAAGCACATATAATAAAAGGCCACACGGCCGTATTTCCGCCATGTCTTTCTGCGTTTGTCAGTAACTCGGTTCTTCAGTTGTTAGCGCTCCCGTGTGCTGAATGCAGTGACCTGTTATCGATGGGTCATTGTAGACTAAATTGAAGGTTTGGTTACAGGCTTCGCTCGGCAGATAAGAAGCAGTTAAACTTGCAAACTGAGCTGGTGAAAGCTTTACGGGGGAGGAGACCCAGCTTTCCTCTTGTGCAAGACCTTGTCTGCCAACTTAGGTGTCCTCAGCCTTGCTGACGCAGCCCTGGCTCTCTGGTTCTGGCGCCCACACGTCCCACTGCATCTGGGGGATACGCAGTCTGGCTGGTGCTGTGACGTTAGATATCGGTTGGAGATAACAGAGGAAAAGCAGTGGCAAGCTTCAGCTCTTCCTACGGCATCCCCAAACAATCCCCCAGGGAACTGCCCTATACTCCCTTCCACTCCCATGTACCTCCTGCCCCTGGGCGTGTGTCCTCTAGACATGCCCCTATGTGTCACCAGTGTTGTTAGCTATGGTGCCATCTGGTCTGTCTTCTGCTGATCAGACACTTCCTCTAAAACTGCAATATACCGATGGCATTCTTTTGCTTTATAGCACTGTTATAAGTAACTTTATCTGCTATTTCTGATTTTGTATAGGGATTGACAGATGCAGCCACTCTATGTGCTATTCTGACCCAAGCCTTAAACATCTGTGTGTTTGTGATGATCTTACATTGCTTCCACTGAAAACTTGGGATATCCTCTATGACGGCTTTGGACCAACCATCTACTATGCAATACTTGTAATTTTTTAAAAACTCTTTTCTACTGAGTTCTCCTAAAGCGGAGTCTGAGGCAAGGACATACACATAATTTATTTGAAAATTAACCCTAGGAATGAGGGAAAAGAGGAAGGAGAGAAGGAAACAGAAAAGGTTGAAAACTTGACCAAAATATCTACATCTCATTGTGTATAGTCTGAGTTCAATGCTTTAAAAGGAAATCATAAAATACCCCCAGAATCGCTCCACCCTAACCGGGCGAGGGGGGGTGTGGGTGGGTGGGTGCGCATTTGCTTACTAAACCCAGTGTCCTCTTGGTTGAAAGATTGTTTGGGACTTTAACTGTCCTCTTCAAGTGTGTGCCCTAACTGACCAAGCAGGCTTCTGTGCATCACAGAGGAAATCTGATCCCCAAAGAAAACATGACTGGGCACCTGGAGGGGAAAAGATGTCCCCTGAATGTTTGGAGCAAGGCAATGTCAGCACAAGATTATCCAAACTGTAAATGAAACCTTCCACTGTACCTTGGATAGGATATGTTTGAAGTTCAGGTCCTGAATATCCCTCGAACACCCATGATGAAAGGCTTGGTCCCCAAGGTCTTGCCATTGGAAAGCGGTGGAACCTGTAGGAGATGGACACTCGCAGGTCTTGGGGAATGTGCCTTGAAGGGACTGCTGGAGTCTGGCATCCTCTTCACCCTCTTCTGCTTCCCAGTCATGAGGTAAACTGCTTTGTTTGACTAGGCGTTCTTGACCCTGATGTGCTGCTTTTCCGCAGACCAAAAGCAACAGGGCCAACTGGTCTTGGGCCTTTACACTTAGGCCATTGTAACTGTGAGCCCAGTAAACCTTTCCTCTTTGTGAGTTAATTTTAAACTTAGAGGTTTTGCTGTACTAATGGAAAGTGGACTGACACACACCTGCACTTGAAAACCAGAGTTCAGTCAAGAGTGCTGATGTCAGCTCCAGCAGCATCTGAGGAAGGACACATTCATTTAAGCAAAATGCCTCCTAAGAAAAGAGAAGAAAAGAAAAGAAAAAGAATATAGATAGTGATTGGTTACCATACTGTGACTGCCCTAAGAGTTCCTGGGCCTCAGTCAAATAAGATTTTCTATAGCTCAGAGCATATGAATATGACCTGAATTGCACTTAAACTCTCTACTTACACTGTATTACAAACTGATTTAGCGTTACTATGTGTGACTATGTAATCTTATTATATTTTCAAGAGTGGTGACTACGCGGCACATGTTTTCCCACTGTCGTGTTCTCTAGTCAGTGGCATATAGGACTTCCCAGCTAGAGCCCATCTCCCCACAGAGATGAGACCGGGCCTCAGAGATTGTTGCAGCAGGTCTGGTGCGAGTGTCCTCAGATACACTGACGCAGAGCTGGTTCTTTATCACTGTGTCTCAAGTTAGCTCCGAGTTACCATCCTTTACCTTTTATAGTGCGGTCATTAATCCACTTAATCGCTAAGTGTTTTCTTGAAACCTCCATGAGCAGTAGAGCATTCACGAGTTTTCCAAGCATCTAAATTAGCAAAGATTGCAGTGTCTGGTAATAAAATAATGGCAGCCTCATTCCGGGCTAACACTGTTAGTTCTGTTTTCAGAACTTCCCCTCAAGAGAACAGCGGCTAACAATGCTGGCAAACCTTGAGTGCATGTGAACCCTACAAATTTATGTAGCAGAAATAGAGCTGTGAGTCCGAATTGTAAAAAAAGAAACTCCCACTTTACAAGTTGCCCTATAAACCAAAATGTGTTCACAGAGAACTGGATCCTCACTTTGCCCAATTCTAAGGCCTCTAAGAATTCATATGCATCAACACATGAACCATACTAGGAAAATACATCATTCTGATGAGCACATACTTAAGTTAACCGAATACTGTGCAAAGGAAGGAAGGTCTTTATGTAATTTAATTAACACATGGTCAGAATAACAGAGTAATGATCTAGCTCAGCATCTTCTATGGTTTCTGCTTCAATATACAAATTCTTACAGCACATGAGTTTCAGGACGATGTCACTGCCTGATTTTGCAATCTGTAACAGGTTTCAGATTCATCTATTTTACCATAGGTTGTCTTCAAATTTCTGGTGAGAGAAAGCACTGAAATGCCTGCAAAAGCACTTGAAAAATTTGTGCCAACTTTTATTTTCACCCTTTCAAAATAGTGTCTTAGGGCTGGCCAAATAGCTCAGTGGATTAAAGCTTCTGCAAGCAGGCGCAGAAGCCAGGGATTTGATCCCCAGGCCCCACTCCCGGGGCATGCTGAGATGGCAGTTGAGACCGGGTGTAGTGATGCATTCCTGTAATCCCAGCACTTGGGAGGCTGTAAACAGGAGGATTGCTAGGAGTCAAATCTAATAGTGAGACCCTGAACACCCTATAGACCCTTCCCTAAAAATACAAAATAAATAAATTAAATAAAATAAACAAAATAGTGTCTTATACTTATTGTCAGAGTACTTTGGCTTAAAGTAGTGGCAAAAACAGGAAAACGAGAAGTGCGCCTCTGACACCAGTCTCAGCAATGAGCAGTGACCCCTTTGTCTCAACACTCTTCCAGATTGTACCGCACTCAGCCACAAAACTTCGGGAGGAATATCATTTGCGGGTCTTCGATGACATTAATGTATCTGCGGTTAATGATGGATATAGTCTGTGACAGAAGGCTGAGCTGCAGATCAAAAAAAATTTTAAGCTCTGCAAATGAGTTTGGGAAATGGTAAAATTAGAACAAAAGGAACAGAGGTATTTAAAGTATGTTTATCGAATGGTTCTTATTCAGTTTCAGTTTCTGCTCCTGTCTATTGTTTGTGGTATTGTTAACTGCCGTTTCTTCTTGCCAGTACCATTATCTCAGCTTTAAAAAATTTCCAGTTCCACAAATATGATGCTTCCAAGTAACAAGCATCCTGCTGCAAGTCTAGAAGTATGAGTAGTTTGGAACTGGAGGGAGCCACTAAAAGATCCACTTGTTCAATTTTTTCATTTATATAATGTCATCAATGTCTTACAGGTTTTTAGAAGCAGTTCTTCCTCTCCCAGGTCTTCCATTGTAGGAGGTAGAGTTGGAAGTATACTGTCAAAGTATAGGCAATTCTTTGGAGGAAACATGTGGGAAAAACTTGCTGTCATTAACAGATTTTTGGGTAATTTCTTTCATTGTCATTATTATACTATGTTGTTACAATGAACCAAAATTGGTGGAAAATTGACCCAAAAATTGCAAGCATTTATATTTACCAGATTATCATAAAAAATAACCTATTTTACATTTGTTTTTCTGGATAATAGCAGCCTGAAGAAAAAAGTTTTGGAAAGAGTAGCAACCTTCTTCTGACTCGGGCTTTGCCCGCAGGATCACCTGGAATTTGACCTCCCCTGCATTCTTTTACCAGTTCAACAAGTCATTATGCAGGACCAGGGAGATGGCTCAATGGAGTAAATGCTTCCCTGGCAGGCGCAAGGGCCTGAGTTTAATCCCAGGTTCTGCCAAAAAACAAACAAACAAAAAACCAAGTCATTACGGGGTGGGGGGGACTGTTCCTAGGGACACCAGTTCTTGCTCCTCTAATTTCAAGATAAGCAGGCAGATTCTTGCTCACTATCTCCCTCTCCAGTCAAGTGCTGAGACAACCCAGCTCACTCTCCACTAAGAGGGCTCCTCATAGCGAAGGACGTCTTTGTGACCTTCCATCACAGCCACGATCCAGCTGCCTCAAACCACTGCACGCCTTTGCCATGGATGCCTGAGGAGGACGTCCAAGGGCTGGCCGTGTAAAGGCCTTGTTTCATCAGTGGCTCTTTAGGGGAAAACTTTGGAGGTGCAGTGTATCCACTTGAGTCGCCGGGGAGCCAGCTGCTCCATTCTGTGCTGTCCTTGCGCCCAAAATGGGCACAAGGGATCCAACTTCACTTCCACTTGAGGACAAGAACCCATGCTTTTGGAGTATTAGTGAACAAGGCCCAGCAAAGCAAGCACCTACCACACAAAGAATGAAGGTTTACAAATCTCCCCTGGGGAAGGCAGCCAGACTCCTTTAAAGACAGGTGTGTGTGTGTGTGTGTGTGTGTGTGTGTGTGTGTGTGTGTATGTGTGTGTTTAATGTATTTTAGTACAGGGACCACAGGGTCTCACTATGTAGATCAGACTCATAGTGATCCTCCTGTTTACAGCCTCCCAAGTGCT
>NDGM010637986.1:0-10121 GCA_002564305.1 Octomys mimax
GCAGGACCTATGCAACAAGAATTGTAGCTTTGGGTCTGAGAAGGTCAGTGAAATCCCCTCAGGATTTATCCCCTCGGGGTTTTCTTCCTGGGAATTTGCAAAGAATCATCCAGCTTACGATTATGCTCTCACCCCCAGGTCGGTGCAGGAAGTCTTGTGGTCTCCCGGGAGGAAAGCATGGAGGTGTCCTACCTGCTCCCAGGTTCTGCACACGCTTTGAGGCCCTCTGCTTCCTGAGTTATGCTGCAGTCTCCAGGAGCTCTAGATTTCCCTCCAGCCAGGGATGAAAGAATTTATGCAGGTAAATAAATTCCTGATGCCTAAGCTTAGAGCTGAATTCACAGAGCTTTCAGACTAGCCTGCTGCTCTGCTTGGACACCAAGAGAAACAGAATTAAATCAGTATTTTTTAAAAATTTTATTTGGTAAAAGGCCTTGCTACGCAGCTCGGGCTCTTAGTGATCCTCCTGTCTCAGCCTCCCCAGTACTGGGATTGCAGGCATGTGCCACCACGTCCAGTTTCGGTGGCTGGCTTGATGGCACAGCATGTGGTACTCGGGATCAAATCTAGGTCCTTGTGCTTGCCAGGCAGGTGCTTAGACTACCAAGCTATCTCTCATCTCCCCAGCTAAACTCAGGAATTTTGGAGAGCGGCCCATTTCGTGTCATTGCAGATGGTCCCAGGGTAAATGCGGCGTGCCGCTGTGGAAAAGCTCGGGCTTGGAGCAGTTGGGGCTTTTTAGATGAATCTTGGCTTGACTGCTAGCTGTGTGGCCTTGCACTTCAGAACCCAGCCCTCTGGGTTATAGTGAAACGGAAAGTGCGATGCCTGCCACTCCGCACCACGTGGACACTCATCGGAACCCCTTCTCATCCCTAAAGAGAAGCCGAGGTGGCCACTGGGTGCAGGATGAACCTGACTCTTGCTCCCTGGTAACTGAAAATCACAGAAACTTACCACACCAGCCTTCGTCTGCTTCCACCCAAAGTGGACCTTAGCCAGGAAGCAGCTCGTGCGGGGTGGGGTGTGTGGGTGGGGTGTGTGGGTAGGGCTGCCCGGAGACAGCCCTGCTGTGGGACACCAGTGGTCCCACACAAAGGATGCTAAGAGCTGCTGTTTCGCAGAGAAGCGGAGCTAGAGATGATCTGCCTTGCCCAGGAGCTGGCACTGGCTCAGTGTCTGCCACTGGACAAGCGAGAAGTGAATCACCAGTCTCTAGCTTTGTCACTTTACCTCTCTGAGTTTTCATCTCTTTGTTATGTGATGAAACAGTAGTGCTTCTTTTATGAGATTATTGTGAAGTTAAATGAGCAAGTAACTGAGAATACAGCGCAGGGCCTGGTACCATCAGTGCTAATGAACAGAACAGCACTAATTTATGCACCGCCTCAAGCCAGCTATCTAATTTGTCCCAGGGAGGGAGTAGCAAGAAAGAGCATCATTAGCTCAATTTTCAGTTGGAGCTCAGCATGAGCTCCCTTGAGAAGACAAGCATCCAAGGCAGAGGTGTAGGAAGCCTCTCCCAGAGCTCTCCCAGTGAGAGGCTGCAAGGGCATTGGTGATGTGGCTGCCACACTTGCCTGGCAGTCAGGCCAGCATGCTGTGCTCCCTGGAAGAGATGGGCACGGGCAGCCCAGGAAGTGTGGCTGTGAGCACAGGGGTGCCAGTCTCAGTGTCTGAGGTGGAGCTATCGTGGCAGCCACCCGGAGCCCTGAAGGTCTCACACGGAGGGCCTGTGTCCGTCTCCTTCTGACCTACTGGCTGAGGCAGTGCCTTGTTGGAGTCCGGCTGCCCAGACCCTGAGAGAAGCTCCCATTGGCAGGCTGGGGGCCGTCACTGTTCCTCTGGCTGTTGGGACCCCTGAAGGAACCACAAAATGTGTTATTTGTTTTGAGCAGGGGAACAAGCTCTCCAGGGGAGAGGAATTCAGAGCTGGAGATCCAGTCACTTTCAAGGGAGAAAAATCCTTGGAATTCTGTTGGGAATTTGGGTCTCAGCAAAGGGAACAGAAATGTGGTCCTTGTTTCTTGGCCCGTATTTACCACATTAGTTCAGGTTCTGGTAGCTCTTTGGCTGCCAGCATTATTCGAGCAGAACATGGGAAAGCAATTAGGTGGCTGTGTGTGTCTAGCAGGCTGCCTGCCATTCCTCACTTGGTACAGCATCGGGGCAAATCTTGCCCTGCTAGAACCCTTCATTGAGGCTTCGGGGTTCCCAGAGAGGATTCCGCTCCTCAGACCCAAGAGATGAATGAGTAGGCTTAGCAGAATTCTGCCTCCTTAGGCATGGGGAAGTGACACATGGTGAGTGGGCAATCGGCTGTCAGCAGGGAGGAAGCATTTGGGAATACACGCTGCGTGAGGATAGCAGTGGAGGTGAGAAGGTCCCCTGCAATTGTGAGAAGGGTCCAGGGTTGCGGCAGGAGTGTGTGGGCTTCAAATCTTGGGCTCGGGTGGGAAATGATCCCGCATCTGCTCTGTATCAGCTGTGTGATCTCGGGCAACCAGCACCCACCCCCAGCCCCAGATTCTTTGTATCCCTAGAAATCGTAATGCCACCTAAATGAGCCAATTTATGTTGCATACAGTGCTTGGACCAGCTATTTAAGCTCCATAAATTTTAAGCTTCAAAAGAAAAAAAAAAAACAAACCTCAAGTGTTTATGGGAGAGGAGGCCCTGCAGAGCTGCACCATAGGGGCAAAGAAAGGAGGCATGAGTGTAGATGGAGGTGGGATGGGAGAGGCCTCGCGTTGGGGGCAACGCGAGGGCAGGGCCCAGGGCGAGAATGTCAAGGACCTTGTGCTCAGGGAGGTGCAGAAGGGGCGCCGGCTGGTGAGGGAAGGGTGTCTGTGTAAAGCTCTTGGCCAGGCGAGTGCTGAGGAACTGAATGGGCGGCAGACTTCCAGAAATGCAGACGGAGGAGATGGAGCGGCAATAATGACTTGGACATAGAGGAGGAAAAAATAGCTCAGGGACGAAGAGGATGCCAAGGTTTCTGCCTTGAGAGGCTCTTGGGGATCTGAGGTGAGCATGCCGGGATGGAGGCACGAGCTCTGAAGGAAAGGACAGGTAGTAGTGGGGAGAGGAAGCGAGCCTGGAACTGAGAGCTCCATGGACACCAGCCAGGGGGTTGGCAAGAGCTGAGGCTCCCATCGCCTCAGCTCTGGGAGGGAAGACAGGCAAGCGGGCCTTCTGGGAATTGAAGAGGCATCCATTACAAAATGTAAGGAGTAGACTCAAGGGGATCTGTAGGGTCAGCAGGACAGGAACGTGGACCAGTAGCTACCATGCAGAACTCAGTTTTTCTCTCTTAAAGTGGGTCTAATAATCCCAGTCCTCCCTACCTGAGACTATTCTTTCATTCATTGGATTAGCTGCCCATTGAACGTGTATTTCTTGGCCATCTCTTATGCTCAAGCACAGTTCTAAGTTCTGGAGCAGCTCCTTACACCCGAGAGATGAGTGAAGAGCAAGACATCAAATTTAAAGATATTACTGTGGCTTGTGAAGTCAGTGTTGAGGCTTGGGGTTTTGCAAGGGGAACAATACAAGACACATTTTATAAGATTATTTTATAATTTCCCAAAGAATCGTATACAAGGAGTGCAGGAAATCTGTCCATACACTAAAGACCAAAGAATCCACCTGAGGGCCTGGATCCTAATGTTCTGCATGAGTCCAGCTAAAAAGCTAGCTCTTATAACAATGCCTCCCACAAGTCCAATCGGAGACTTAGAGCCCACAGCGAAGTCTCATGCAAGCTTATTTCATGGATCTGCACTGGGAAGGCCCCAAGGTCAGTGCTGGGAGCTAGAAAGTCTGTGCCAGTGGGATGAAGGATCTGTGCCACCAGGTTGAGGGATCCGCACTGGAGCCAGGAAGCAATGCTCAAGGTAAGCATCAGAGTTCTCCTCAAACGTACCACAGCCCTCAGCAACAGTGAAGTCTCAAGCTCCTTCAGTGATAAGGAAAGCTGAGTTCCCCTCAGTAAAGCCAACACAAATTTCTCCATGAGGCTGAGCAGTGCACCATCCTCCCCTCCAGAGCCAGGAAGCAATGCTCAAGATGTGGACCAGTGCTCCCCCAAAGTGAACCGCAGCCATTCTCAGCGACAACAAGGTCCTGAGGTCCTCCAACAAGAAAAGCCAAGTTCATCCAGAAAGCCAGCAGGACAGAGTCACCCAACAGAACAGCCCAAGAGAGCCAGCAGCTTCCAGCAGTTTCAACAGCTTCTCCAAGCAGCTTCCCTAACAGCTTCTAAGAAGCTACTCCAGTTCTGCCTCTTCTTTCTCTTTCTCTTCCTCCTCCTCCTTCCTCTTATTCATGTATTTGGTAAAGG
This sequence comes from Octomys mimax, assembly GCA_002564305.1. Classification (NCBI taxonomy): domain Eukaryota; kingdom Metazoa; phylum Chordata; class Mammalia; order Rodentia; family Octodontidae; genus Octomys; species Octomys mimax. The sequence goes on from NDGM010637986.1 coordinate 4,340, forward strand.
GTCTCACTATGCAGCTCAGACTCATAGTGATCCTCCTGTTTCCAGCCTTCCCAGCACTGGAATTACAGGCCCGTGCCACCACACCTAGTCTTGGTGGCCGGCTCAGTGCGCCTGGGAGCAGGGCCAGCATGGCATGTGATGCCAGGGATTGAACCCTGGTCCCTGCACTTACCTAAGCAGACACTTAGTCTACTGAGCTATCTCACTGGCCCCAGTTCTGCCTCTCATGCTTCTGGCAGCAATCCTCAAGTGAGCCTTCCATGCCCAGTACCATGCTAGCTCAGTTCAGCTGGGTGTAACAAGTTGACCACCAGTAAAAAACCCACTACAGAGAGTAAATTTTATAAATGATTGCGTGAGATTTTTTTCTGTAGTCTTAACATCTCTGCAGAAACAACAAAGACTAGAACAAAAGAGTCCCACATTCTAAAAATATGGACAAATCACCTCACTAAAGGCAGAAGAGGTTCAACACTACCCACTGATACCCCTTGGTTCCAGATTACAGAAGAAAAGGAAAAAGGTGGCTGAGGTAGAGAATGTTTAAGTCAGTAGACAAGGCTAAGACTTCCCCTGAGGGTGCTTTTCAACACAAACAAGTGAAGAGGGCCTGGAGAGACCAATCCCCTTCAAGAAGAGCTGGCCTGACTTGCGCTGGGTGAATCTTCAGTGTCCCCCAGAGTCTCATGTGTGGAAAGTTTGGTCCTCAGCTGATGATGCTGTTAGAGGTGGTGGGTGAAATGTAGTGGTGGAGGCCTAGCGGGAGGAAGGGAGGTCGCTGGGTGGGCATGTCTTGGAAGGAGATGGTGGGGTTGCAGCATATTCTGTCTTCTGAGCTTTCTAGATGCCATAAAGCAAAAAGCTTTGCTTCATCACAACTCCTTACCCTGAATCTCAGCATAGGCCCAGAGCAATGAGACCAAGGAACCATGGACTGAAACTTGTGATGCTGTGAGCCCAAATGAATTTCTCCTCCTTTGAAGTTAGCTCAAGTATTTTGTCACATAACTCACACAGCAGACCTTCTATAGATGCTAGAGGAGTTGTTGGCAGTTGCAGGTACTCCAGTGTTAAAAAGCACAGCCAGAAGTGCTTGGAGGAACCTAACATGTCTTTAGTAACTGAGGCTGTTCACAAAGAGACATGCACTTCCTGCCTGGAGAACTGACAGGCTGGAGTGGCCTTGTGGCCGGCTGAGGAGGGGCCGTCTCTTCAGTGCCTTGCCTGGCATGGACTGGAACGTCTCCTGTAGGTAACATATGCAAACCTTCAAGAGCCAGATCAGAGAGTGCTTTGGCAAGGCAATGCAGAGGGGAAGGCCCGCAGAACCCAGACGTGTGTCCACAGGAGTCTGTGCTTGGCACTTGTCCGCCAAGGACACCTGCTCTGCAAGACTTTGCTACTTTTTCTCTGATACTTCTTGCCCAACCTTGACACAGAGGAGACACGAAAGGAAAGGCAGAAACAGACCTTACCTCACTCTCCCCTATGGAGTCTCCAGCTAGAAGGCAGCCTGTGGGGGGAGCGGAGGAGAATTAAATTGGATGTGATACTGATTAAACTGTATGAGGTCCTGACTTAAATAGCAGTCTGTGCAGTGCCTGAAAGTTGGCATTAATCATAAAAATGAAGGTGTTCTTGTGTCTGGTAGAGGTGGGCAATGCCAAGGACGCTGCCGGAAATGTCCATGTGGGAAGGAAAGGGAAATTTAATAGAGTATGGTTGAAGGCTTGAGTGGAAAAAACATGCTTCTTCTTGAATAAGAACACCCATTCAAACGACCAGTTTCACAAAGAAATAATGAGATCACTTAAACCGGTCCTTGCAGTGATGAAGATAAAGTAGGGTATGTGAGAAAGTGAAAACTTGGAGTGGGAGAGGAGGTCTACACTGGGCGCTCTCAGGACAGCCGGAGCTGCCTTTTCACCCACGAGGTGAGGCCGTGATCCAGGTAGAGCGAGCACAGCAGCAGAAGGGCCAGTGTAGCTTCGGGGACAAGCGTGGAGCCAGAGAGCGGTCTCAGCGCAGAGGCTCTGTGGGCCGATGCCGAGGGCTGAGGCTTTCCGCCCACACTAGGTGGCATCTGTGGCTGCTTTGTATACGCAGAAGTAGTAAGCAGGGCCTCCTTCCTGCTCATTCTCGCTGCCTCCTTAGGAAGCAGCAGGATGTGCAAATGCGTTCAGGGCTGCCCCACAGGCCCGGTCCTTTAGGTGTGGGGCCAGGGCACTGATGAAAACCACCATCATCAGATCGCACTCGTCTGATTACACTCAGATGACAGGTCGTTGGCTCGGGAGCCCCACCCGCTGTGGCACACACCGGATTAATGATCTCGCAGAGCCCCCGTCTCACCAGGTTCCCGGGGAATGGCCCAGGTGGTGTCCAAGGAGCTACGTGTGAGCGAGCTAGCAAGGGGCCGGAGGCCTGGGTTCCACCTCCTCCTCTGGCACGGTTGCCTCCTTGGGTGACCTTATCCCAGAGGCCCCGTGGAGAGGAAGATACCTTCCTTAGCAGCCGCTGTTCCCCAGGCCGAGGCCGGCGGGATCTGGACGCCACCGGCTGGAGCCGAGGTCCGCGGAGCGCGGGGTGCCGAGGGCGCGCGGCTCCATGAGGGGGCGCCTCCCCCGGGCCTTAGCACCCCGCGTTCACGCGCTGCCCAGCGCCTCGGGCCCCCGTAGGAGGCGGCAAAGGGCCCGGGCTCCGAGCTCGAACCCGGTCCGGGTCCCTCGGGTCTCCGCGCCTCTTCTGGCCGCCCTCAAGACCACGAGGCTGCCTCCGTGGCCTCGACTCCCGAGATCGGAGAGGCGGGGCGGGAGGTGGACGCGCGACAGGTGGGCTGCCCTAGCTCGCGGGCGGGGGCGCGGCCCAGGCGCGGGTGTCCGCGGCCGCAGCTCCTCACGGGTTAACCCCCCTCGCCGCCGCTCGGTCCCCGTGCCAAGTGGGTGTAGCTGGAATTCCGCTCCCTCCGCGTATCGAGGGGCCGAGCTGTCCCTCCGAGGAGGGGGCACGGTGTGGATAAAAGAGACAGAAACACGGGGGAGGTTTCCAAAAATAAAACGCGCTGCTCCCCTCGGCGGCGGCGGCGGCGGCGGCGTGGTGGAGCCCAGCGCAGAGGGGGCGGCTTGGGCGCTGACCCCGCTCCGGGACGTTCGCCGAGCAGCCATGAGGCCGCCGGCCGCGGCGGGCCGCCCGGGGACCCCCTGCAGGGTCCTTCTGCCGCTTGTCCTGGCTCTCCTAGTGGACGTGGGGCAAGCGCAGAGGAGCCCGGCGAGCAGATACGAGCTGGCTGCCAGGGACGCGAACCGGCTGTGGCGCCCCGCGGGCAGTCACCCCGCCGCGCCCAAGGTGTACAGTCTGTTCCGGGAACCGGACCCACCCGGCCCGGGCTCGCCGCCCGCCGAGCGGACCCAGCCGGCCTGGGGGAGCGCCTGGAGGCCCTCCGAGGCGGAGGCCGGGCGGCCACTCCGCGCGCAGCAGCCGCGTCGAGCCCAGCCACCTGCGCAGACTCGAAGGAACGGCGCCCCGAGCCCCCCACAGCCCGCGCCCCGGGCCGGGACCGCGCAGCGGCCGGGGGCTGCACCGCGAGGGCGGCTCACGGGGTGAGCGCGGGAGAGGGAGGCGCGGGGAGGGGGCCCCTGCCGAGCTCGGTGCGCGCCTTTCGCTGAGCGGTTCACAGGAGGGGCGAGGGTGCGCACTCCTGCCCTTCCGCTCCGTCTTCAGCAGCGCCGGGAAACAGCTGCCAGAGGCGAAGATCAGCTTATTCACCCTTTCATAGTTCACCCCGAACCCCAACGTCTGGCCATCCTCAAGGCGCCCACGCCCCTCCCACATCCCAAGAAACAGCTTTCACCCGCCCTCGCTGCGCTGCGGGGACTCAAGAGGCCCCGGGGAGGGGGCCAGATGAGTGGGTGCTGGGCGTCCCTGGGGAGGTTGGTAAACTCAGGGTGGGTGTGGGACGAGGTGGGGGTTCCGGCACCCATGATGGACGCTCCTCCGCGTGGGGGCGACTGCGACTCCGGTGCGCAGGCAAGAGTACAGACAGGGGCTCGGTTGGCCTGGGCTTGCAGCCAGCCAGGTGTAGGCATAGACTAAGGCTTCGGTGGCCCTTGGGGCAGGAAATCTGCTCGAATTGGCTGTGGAAAACTGGGTCTGTGTGCGCGCATCTAAGTATCATTGGCTCGCTTTGCAGGGCTAAGCTTCCCTCCAGCTCTGTGATGTTCTGTCTCTGGTGTTAGTTCCTTCCTCTCCCTCCTTCCCTCCTCTCCTTTTCCCAGTTGAATACAGGGATTGAGCAGGGTCTTTGCCCTGAGCTATATCGCTATCCCTTATTTATTGATTTTGAGACAGGATTCTTTGCTGTCACTAAATTGCCCACAGTGGTTTTGACTTTGTGATTCTCCTGCCTCAGCCTCCCAGAATGCTGGGATCACAGGCCTGCACTACCATACCCAGCTCAACTCTTCACCCCACTACCACCCTCAGCCTCTTAGAGGGCTATCACATCCTCAGCTGCCCTTCTGAAACCCCCCTCCAGAGTATAATGGATGCAGAGTGCCGGGGGACACTCCTTGCTTGGATGTGACAGGTGCTTTCAGAACAAGGACACTGGAGCCACTGGCAGTGAGAGGCTGAGTCAGGACCCTAGGGAACTCTAGGAAGGGCTCTGCCAGCCCTTCTTGGCCTGGGCTGGTTTCCAGTTGGGCTCAGTCCCTGGGAACAGCATGGGCACCTGCTGAACCCCCACGTCTGCCCAGTAGGACTTGCTGCCTCTGGCCTTGGGCAGTCGCCGCTTTCCGTGGCTGAACACCCCTCGTGCTGAGCAGGCTTCTTTCTGAGCTCTGCTCAGACGGCCTTCCCCCTCCTCCTGCTTCCCATTCTTTGGAGCACTCATTCCATCCAATCAGTGTGTCTATGGTCCTGCTTATGTTTAGGCTCTGGCTTCCCCCAACTCACGTAAATTCTGTGAAGGCCAGGACATTGTTTGCGCTTTCTGTGTCCCAGTGCCTAGAACAGTGTTGGTACAGAGCTGCTGTTCCCTAAGGAGCTGTTGAAAGGGTGAATGAATTCCATGCTCCAGGGCTTGGCTGCCAAGTCACGCCCACGCAGGGTTATTCAACAAGTATTAATGGAGCACCTGCTGTGTTTCAGGGTTTTTTTCCCTGACCTGAGCAAGCAAGTGAATACTTGCTTCCTAAAAGCGTGCATACTGAACACAGGAAAAAGAGGAGGCTTTATCCTGCTGCGACAGCAACCCAATTACTTAAAATCAAGCTGGAGAAATGAACAGAAACGTGACTGTACTTTCTAGCGCTGGAAATGCAAAAGCATGGGACAGAGTGGCTGAAGACCTCAGAGGAGGGCGTAGCTCTGTGGCCTGGTTTCGGTGGGCAGCAGATGGCCAGAGCGGGGGTGAGAAGCAAGGGGGCAGGCAGATGCAACACTCACCAAGCACCAGCCCTTCACTCTGGTGCTGGCCAAGGCGTTCATAGGTCGTGGGATCCCAGGCACCCCTTCCTTGGCAGCAGGGAAGGGGGCAAGGGCCGATGCTCCCTTGACTTCCTCAGCCCTTATGGGCTGCTCAGAGCCAAGGACGAAGCGCCACCTACTGGTGGTGGCTGGAACTATATCTCTACCGCAGGGATTCTTCAACAAATAACTGCACACAGTATTTTTTATTATTTTTTCATTTATTTTTATTTATTTATTTATTGTGTGTGGACAGCTCACCAGGGGGCGGGGCTGGCTGGCATGTGGTGCTGCGGGATTGAACCGCGGTCCCTGT
>NDGM010638220.1:0-11219 GCA_002564305.1 Octomys mimax
CTAATGATAGATTTGTTATAAATTTGTCCAAACCCATAGACATCAAGAATGTGTTCTAATATAAACTATGTTGTTTGGGCGATAATGGTATGTCACTGTGGCTCATCAACTATAGTAAATATACCTCTCTTGTGGGAAATATTGGTAAGGGAGGTCATGCATGTTTGTGAGCTGAGGACACACCAGAAATCTCTGTTCCTTCTCAATTTTTCTGTGACCCTAAAACTATACAAAAATACTTTGTATTTTGTATTAGTGCAATTTAGATATACATAATAATAATATTCATCATATAGAATTTATATGTGTATATGGTATATCTTGATTCCTTTCTCATTCCCCCATACCCCATTCAACCTCACTTCCCCTCCTTATTTATAAAACTTTGTTTTCATTTTATACTTCTTTACTTTTTTCTTTCCCCTTCCTTCCTTCCTTTCCCCCTCTTCTCTGTCTAGCTCCCATTTCCTTTTGAATAATTTCTTCCTATTTCACCAGATCTATTGTACATTTTGTTCCTTATTCATACTTTCAGTGTCTAATACCACAGACAATGTGGTACTTACATGTTATGGTCTCAAGGGGCATCCAATTAGCTATAAATGCCTCCAGTTTATCCCCCCTCCCCTTTTTTGTATTTAGAACAGGGTGTACAGGGCATAGATTGGTCTCACTGCATAGATTGGACTGGTAGTGATCCTCCTGTTTATAGCCTCCCAAGAGCTGGGATTACAGGTGCAGGCCACCACGCCCAGTCTCAATCTCCATCTCAGCGCACCCCAGGGGTAGGGCTGGCACAGCAGGCCTGGAGATATAACTCCCTGCCCCTGCATCTAAGCAGACACTTTAATCCACTGAGCTATTAGGCCGGCCCCTCCAGTTTATCCTTTATGACCAAGCAGTACTCCATTCTATAAAGACCACATCTTTTTTATCCATTCATCATTTGATGGGCATTTGTGTTGTCTCCAAGATTTAGAAATTGTGCTGTTATAACAATGGCTATGCATATAGTTCTGTGGAACTTGGGAAGAAACCCAGTAGGGGAATAGGTAGGTGAAAAGATACACAAAAAACTATTATTTGTATTCTGCATGTATGTTTTGACAAAGTTTATAAACTTCAGAGGCATTTTTATATTACTACTTTATGTAGTTTTTAAAACTTCAATCTTTCATTATGGTTTTTGTTTTCTTCTTTAAGCTGAAGCCAAGCATGGTGGTACATGCCTGTTATCTCAGCACTCAAGAGGATGAGGCAGGAGGACTGCCACAGCTTGAGGCCAGTCTGGACTATATAGTGAGTTCAAAGCCAGCCTGGACTATATTGGGAGATCCCATCTCTTTAAAAAAAAAAAAAGGCAAGTGGGTGTCACGTGCTACCACTTGTTACAGAAGAGCCTTGACCACTTGTCCTATAGGACATTATCTATATAACCTCACAGCCTGTGCTGTATAAATAAAAGTTTCCCTGTACTTAGAGATAGCCAGGCTGATGGAACAGGCCTATAAGCCCCACCACTCAGGAGGATGAAGCAGGAAGATTATCATGAATTTGAGACCAATTTGGGCTACATGGTGAGTTCAAGGCCAGCCCAAACTGCATAGTGAAATTTTGTCTCAAAAAAGACAAAAAACAACAATAAAAACCCAGAAAATTGGCAAGAAAAGTTATATTCCATACAATAGTGTGCAATTCAAACTTACAAAGAAGCCATTTTGTAACTATCAGCACTATTTTCATAGTGTAAAACAGTAGTGACTTTTAATAAGGAAGTATCTTTCCTCAAAGTAAACTTAATTTAGACTATTGTTTCGTGTTAGATTGATATTTAATTTGAAATTTATTTATTTCATAGTTAAGAGCTAAATCTAGAGGGTTGGGGAGATAAAACAGTAGAATAAATGCTTGCTCGGCAAGAGCAAGGGCCAATCCCTAGTTCCAAAAAAAAAAAAAAAAAAAGAGTTAAATCTAAGAAAATTTTGTCCACATAAAATAACATTATAATACTTTCTTCACACTCTGACACTCAAGAGCCTATAAGAATTTTGTCTAAAATGGGCCCAAATTTACTCAAGTTTATAAAAACAATTTCAATGCCTGTACAATAGCCAGATGATTAATTATACCTTATCTAATACAGGACATTACAGGATGAAGCATCCCAAGTTTTCTTCTGGCAACTAATCTCTTGGTTGATAACCTCTCAGCATTTAATTTGTATTAAAGCACACTAGGAGAAAGAATCTCAAAGTTCCTTTCCGTTAATCAGTATCATCAGATATCTACTGAACACCTCTTGTGGGCTAAGGAGAGGGAATTAAGAGGCTCATCAGCTTCTGTAGCTTCTCTTCTCTCTGTAGCTTTCATATTTGGCTGGGTGTAGACACAAAAAGGTACCACAAGCTAACACACAGTCTCAGTTTCCAGAGACCATGGGAAACTCAACCTTCACAGGAGTTGAAAGGACAGAAGATCTGTGAGTGTCTTTTGCAGTCTTCAGAATATCCCAATTATAAGTTGTTATTACCTACAGAAAGGCAGCACAGGGGCAGAAAAAGAGCCAGAGAAGGAAACAGGGAAGGAGAGGAATGGAAAATGAAACTGTTGAATACCTTAGGTGTTACACATTAGAGGTGTTTTATTATCTTAACATGATCATTCTGTTGAAGTCTTATACCTACTGTTAAAGATGAGGAAACTGGGCTGGGGAGATAGCTCAGCAGTCTGAGCATCTGCCTGGCAAGCACAAGGACTCGGGTTCGATCCCTGGTACTGCATGCCATATAGGCCCTGATCCCTGGGCACGGTATGCTGGCCACCAAAACTAGGTGTGATAGCGCACACCTGTAATCCCAGCACTGGGGAGGCTGAGACAGGAGGATCACTAGGAGTCAGAGCTATGCAGTGAGACCCTATACGAAATCAATCAATCAATCATGAGTAAACTGAGGCTTAATAGAAATTATTGTTCGAGATTACACTGCTAGTAAGAGGGCAGCCAGGGACTAACTCCTCACTAGCCTGGCTCTGACTAAAGCTTTTCACTGTAATGCACTATCTCAAAACATATTGAGAAGTATGAATAGTGCTATAGGGCTTTTCATAAGAGGTCAGTAAGAAGACTCTTACACAGTAATGGATATACAAAGTCAGACAAAATTAAAACTGAGAGACTTCCATCTCACTGCTGCTTTTAGTACTCTTAAAGTACTAAAAGCAGAGAAAACAGACAATGTTGGTCCTGGGGTGTGGAGACGAGAGTGATACACAGCACAGAGACCAGACACAAGAAATTCTACAGGTGAAATCAAAGCAGTGCTGAGGAAGCACAAGCTCTGTGCTGGGAATGAGATCAGCAAAACCAGAAAGGTACTAAATGGCCAGGAAAAATGGAGTAGAGCTCAGAGCATGACCAAAAAGGAGAAGGTAACAAATCTGTCAGCCTGAGCCGGGCAAGGGGCACACATCTGTGATCCCAGAAGGCAGAGAGGCAGGAGGATCACTGCAAGTTCGAAACCAGCCTGGACTACAAAGTGAGCTCAAGGTCAGCCTGAACTGCATAAAGACCCCCGTTACAAAAGATAGATAGATAGATAGATAGATAGATAGATATTTTTACATTTCAGGTGGTGGTTCAGTGTTCAGTAGTAACTAGGGTGATACAATAGAGTGCAGTGGCTGAAGTAAAGGAAGATGAGGGCAAATGGTAAGTTGGGAAGCTGCGCTATGTAATACAATCTTCATCTGTAAACTAGGAAAAAATTACAAACTTTACAAGTTTTTCTTTTGTTTATTGCAGTACTGGGGATTAAACCCAGGGCTTCATGCATGCCAAGCTACCCTTGAACTACATCTCCTGCCCTTTTAAAATTTTGATATTAACACAGGATCTTCTAAATTGCCCAGACAGGCAACTTTTATTCCTCCTGCCTCAGTTTACTATGGAGTTGAGATTACAGGTATATGCCCCCATATCCACCTAATCAAAGTAACAAAAGAACAGATTCTGGCATAGCAGTAGGTACCATGAATATTTTAATGAGTTGCTGCCTTTTTTCAATCTCTTCTCCCAGTTCTTTTAGAAGATAGTTAACCTCAAAGTATTCAATAAACTAGGGATGGTGCAACCTGGCTGCCAGCACTCTGGGAGGCTGAGGATCCTCTGAGGCAGGAGGATCTCCAAGTTGGATCCCTGCCTGGGGCACTCAGTAAGACATGAAAATTAAAAATGAAAATAAAAATAATAAAGGGCTGAGCATGTAGTTCAGTACAAAGGCCTTGCCTTCAATCCCCAATATGGCAAATATAAACAATCAAAATATTCAACAAGCATTAATGAAGATGCAATCCACCTGTCAACTCTTTGCTCATTAATCCTTCAATTTATTTTATTTTATTTTGTACCACTCAGGACCTTGCATTTACCAGGCAGACACTTTGTTTCTTCATTTAATTAACATTTACTGAACACAGAGTGTCAGGCACTGGGTGAAGGAATGGCAGGAAGAGTTGCATTACTGGTAATGGTAACTAACATTTATCAAGACTTTACCATAGCCAGCATTATTTCAACCAATTTACATTAACTCAAGTGCCAAAACATTTCTGTGAAGTAGGTGCTTTCATTATCGTCATTTTCTAGATGAGGACACTGGAACTCAGAACTCAGAGACAGTGAGGAGAATGGTGATAGCAGCAGAGCACCAGGATACAGACCAGACATTTAGCACATTTAACGACCTCTAGGAATAGAATCATTTGTCACCCACATGAACAATTAATTCTATATTTTTAAATGTCTTATTCTAGGAACCTTTTCATATTACATGTATTAAAATATTCTAGGCTGGATGTGCTGGTAATCCCAGCACTGAGGAGGCTGAGGCAAGAGATCAGTGGGAATTCAAGGAGGCCTAAATTGTATAGCAAAGCCCTGTCTCAAAAAGATAATAAAAAAATTAATAAATAAAATACTCTAAAAGCTATGAGAAGTCTAAGACCTCAAGTATCCTTTTCTTATTGTTATTACTAAAGACATATAAACTTTTTTTTATGTGCTTGGTACAGGGTCTTGCAGGGTCTACAGGGTCTCACTATGTAGATCGGACTTGTAGTGATAATCCTGTTTTCAGCCTCCCAAATGCTGGGATTACTGGCACAGCACCACCACTCCCAGTCTCAGCATGCCCCAGGGGATTGAACCCTCTGTGTCCTGCCAAAGCAGGCGCTTTAGTCTGCTGAGCTATCTGGCCAGCCCTATAAGCTTTTTCTTAACAAAATCCAAATTGGGTATCTGACTTTAAGGAGGTCTATAACTTTACCGAAGAGGTAGGAATTCCACATACTTTATAAGACAAATAAGAACCATATAGTGAGGACTTAGTGAGCAGCACTGTGATTACAACATTCAAAGGCAAGGGGTCACTTTGGGCTGGGGGGGGTGCAGTTCAGTTTTGAAGAAAAGGGCAGAGACATTTCAGAGAGACAGAGACTATCATACACAAAAATGTACAACAAAGGCCAAAAATTTTTTTAGTGCACTTGGAAAAAAAACAGATAAACAGCACTCCTGAAGATAAATGTAAAGGGTACAGAAGCAGAACTTTTGATGCTATCATTCATGCCTAGCCATTCTCCCAAAGCCTCATGCAGTCCCAGGTGGGAGTCTTTCAGAAGTGGCTAGATCTAACTAGCATTGATTCACAGTACAAGGTTAGGATTAAGGACAACAGGATTAAGGTGTAAGTGCTACTTGCCCTAAGGGTAGGTAGCCTGCATAAGAAAAGAGACAGAAAGAGCTGTGGTCCTCTCTTGTCCTCTTTGCTACCTTGTGCCCACCGAGAACTGTTTCTCCTCTGTGATGCCTGTCTGTCGTGGAGCCAGCTGATTATGGGCTGAACCCTCTACAAACTGTGAGCTAAATAAATTTTTCTCCCTTAACTTGTGGGTATTGGATATTTTGTCTCCACAATGAGAAAAGCAACTAAGACAGATGGTAAGGGTAGGCTGAAAACACATCACAGAAGACCTAAATATCTAACAATAGGGAGTCTCATCTGCAACATACAATCTAACATGATTCACACACACTTATCTTCTTACTGGAGCACAAATTTGCTAAACTGATGGTATACTATTTATGAAGCTACCTAAGTTTAGTAAGAAACCATGAGTCGGGTTTTGAAAAACAGAATGCCCAGAGTAACTTGTAGACCTACTTCAATTCCATACTCACTTCTTAGAGTCATTTAATAATCACATCACTGAATAAGGCTCCTTAAGCATCTCTGTGAGCATTTTCAAGTTATAGAAAGATCACCATCTTGTAGCATCTGCGATGCCCTAACTACCTTTATCTAATCAAGCCATTTCCTGATGTAGGACAAAGATAAGTAGAGAAAAGGGGTTGCAAAGCATCATTTTTTACAGTCCCATCTTCTAATAAAAACAAAATCCTCTATGACACAATACATGCTCTTTCACTGGAGATTAAACACAGACAAATATCTTCCACATGGCAGACGAGATATTTGTTCCTTTTGTCACTCAGCATCATCTTTCTCTATCCTGACTTCCAGGTAACTCGGGATAGACACACCTTCTTTACTATTAGCATGTTTTCTGCCCCTGGCAGTCGTATCCTGCCCTCCATGCTGGAGCATATGACTGGAAAATTGTGATGTGCTGGTGCTGGACACACCATGCAGCTAAGATGATCAGCACTGCCCTGTTAATCTTATTAAGGTCCAGAAAGAATAACTGCCTCCTACAGATTCAGAATTCTTACAACATGAGGCTAAAATTTCTGCAACCAGCTAACCATCATAAAATAGAAAATTTATCTGAAAATGAAGCCAAATCAAAAGAAATGAAATTTAGAAACAGGACAGATGCCCCCAGAATAGTGTTTAAGTTCCTACTGTAAGTCACACTGCAACTAGATTGCTTTTTCTCCTTGAATCATTTTGAATTGAATTTTTCAACTTTATCCCAGTTAGTATTATTACCATACTAATCAATGCATATAGTAATTGCTAAATCCTATAACAAGAAAATAAGGTCAACTTTTCAGTACTTATCTATAAGGCATAATTCTATAATTTGGTTATTAGCAATAACTACTAATGCTAACTATAAAAAATAAATCTGGCTAAGGTAGTGCACATCTGTAACTAGCACATGGGAGGCTGAGGCAGGAGGAATGCAAAAGTTCAAAGCCAACCTGCGCTATATTGTGAGTTCAAAGCCAGCCTGAAATATACAGTGAAACCCTGCCTCAAAAAATTAAATGAAACCAAACAAAGTAAGAATCTGACACATTTTAACAGGACATTTTTCTTTTAACACGGTTTCACAATATCTTCTTTCAAGTCAAAAATCATTATCTTACTCTTGAAGCAGAAGAAAATAAATGACTATGGCTTTACTATATAACAATGTAGCAAAAATAAGCAATTCTCAAACTAAAAGTTCTTATGAAATCTTAAAGTTAGCTTTTTAAAAATATAAAATATCTCCAAAAGTAAACACTAAAGAGCTATGCAGAATCCATGAAAGATTCTTACTTGAAGCTGCAGAGTGTGGCGAAGAATCGTTTCTTCTAAGGCATGGATCCACTTCTCCCGCTCATCAGCATCACGAGCTAGAACAAAAAAGAGTATAATAAAAAGATTAAATTATGTACTATATCTCCACATTTGAAAGTAGAAGTCTAAAACCATGATGGTAAGAAAAGTTTTTTCAGCTATGCCATTTCCTTAACATTAAGTTGATCTACTTGATCTAAGTATCTAATATATCATATAGCTGCAGTATCTAAGCAGAAGCACAAGGACTTATAACAAAAGGCACAACCATGTCTAATAATGGTAGGTTACACAGCTCAGACTGATCACAAAGTTGGACTGATTATTAAAAAAAATCTCAATCCATTAACCAACAAAAAATTTTTAAATATGATCTGTAATACACAATGGAATGCTCGCTATTCAGCCATGGAAAACAAAAACAATGGAATTCTGTCATTTACACCAACCTAAGAAGAACTACAGGTTAGTCTGTTAAATGAAATAAGCCAGGCATAGAAACATAGGTGCTAGTATGAAGTCTTAGAAGTTTGCTCTCAAACAGAGTCTCTGATCCTGGGCAGAGTAAAGCAGGGCATACTCAGTAAAAGCTGATGGGTGGGTGCTATACTGAGTCACAGTTAGGAGCGAGAAGTTCTAGTGCACTACTGCATAGGAAGGAGACTACAGGTAACAGGAACGGACTATTCACTGCAAAAACAGAAGAAAGGATTTTGAGGGCTGAGGGTACTGCTCAGTGGTACAATGCTTGAGCTGCAAACACAAGACACTGAGTTTGATTCTGTAACAACAACAAAAACAAAATAAACAGAAAACAAAACAAAAAACCAAGTACTTAGATTTTACTACAAGGAAAGGATTCATTTTTGAGGAAATACATATATTTAACCAGATTAACCAGATTTAAACATTACATGTATGCATAAACCAAAATAACACATTAGCCCATTGATATGTACAATTTTTACAGATCATTTAAAAATAAATTTAAAAAATTAAAAAAAAAACAAAACTGATTGAGGGCAAGTAGGTAATTAAGAATTACCAGGCCAAGACCTGGGAAAGGGCCGTTATGTAGGAGATAAACCAAGTATTTAAAATCACCAAAAGTCATGCGTGGTAGCACACATCTATAATCCCAGTACTAGGGAGGCTGAGGCAGGAAGACTGCTGCAAATTCGAAGTCAGCACAGGCTACACAGCATGAGCTACACTGTAAGAGCCTGTTTCAAAAATAGTCACTAAAGGCTCTGTGATGAGTGTGAGTGCGAAGAGCACATGAGAACTATACTTTGAGCTCAATTTTGCAAATAAGCCTAAACTGCTAAAAGAGAAAATTTTAGACTTTTTCAGGCCAAAGGCGACAACTGGACCCACCAAAAGTAGGGACTCTGGCAAACAGGCCAGGTTTGGCTTCAGACTTTGTTTGGGCATTAAGGATAAACCCAAATTAAGACAACAGTATCATCTGAGAGAGACACCTCGACACCCAAATGAACTATAATGATCTCTGGTTGTGAGTGCCACTGGGCAGTTAGCTAGCAAAGGCAGCAAACAAAAATCCTTTCTGCAGGATGACCTTGTTTTACCTGCTGAATTATATTTCTATGAACTGTTTTTAAATATGGTATCTATCTTTTATCTCCCTTTTTTCCTTTCCCCCACCCCCTCCTTGAGTTCTCCTTTCCATTTGAACGTTTTCTTCCTATTTCACAATATCTATCATACATTTTGGTCCTTAATTACACTTGCCGTTTCTCACGCCCGAAAAACAATGTGTGGTATTTACACATGTGTATCTGATTTATTTCACTTAAGAGTATGGCTTCAAGGTGCAACCAAAAGAAAGAAAAAGATGGAAACAAAGTTGTTCTCCTATAATGAATGTGACAATTATGTATCTCTAAAATGTACCGTAAATTTATAGTATTTCACATAGACAAATATGACCGAACTATACATAAGTGGAGACATCTGATGACAAAAACCTTATATAACAGAATCAAAAGAATATAGAAGCTGAGCACACAGTGGTATACTCCTATAATCCTGGGAGGCTGAGGCAGGAAAGTCCCAAATTCCAGCCAAACCTCAGCAATTTAGTGACTCAGCAAGACCCAATCTCAGAATTAAGAACTAAAGAAAAAAACAAACAAAAGAACCAAATGTATTTCAGTGAAAAGGCTCTCGGTTCAATCTGCAATACTGTAAACAATATAGACAATACAGCCAGGCCTGATGGCGCAAGCCTGCAATCCCATGGGGGGGAGGCGATGAGGCAGGAGGAGCACAAGAGTTCAAGGCCAGCCTGGGCACCATAGTGAGTTCAAAGATTAGCCTGGACTGCACAGTGAAATCCTGTCTCAAAAAATTAAAATTAGACAAAACAATACAAACAAATCAACAGGAACTCCAGGTTATTTTACAAATGACAAAAATATTTTCTTTGGTTTTTCATTTAGATTTTGTAAATAACCAAATGTGAATTCTAAAATTGAAAAATATAATTAAGACTCCGTGGATGAGTTTAACAGGAGATCAAATACAACTAAGAGACAATTATAAGAAACTCACCTGATGAGTTTCAGTGCATCAAAGGGACACAAAATACAGAGGAAAGAGTGAGCAACAAGAAGGTGAAAAATACAACTTGCGGGCACCTGAAATTCTAGAGGGCAAATGAGAAGATGGAACACAAGCAACATCTGCCTGTGAATTTTCCAAAACTGGTGGAAGATATTTTGTTTTGTACTAATGGACACAAAAATTTAAAAAAAGACAAAACTAATGAAGCCAGTATGGTGGCGCACACCTGTAATCCTAGAACTTTGGAGACTAAGGCAGAAGGATCACTGTGACTCAGAGGCTAATCAGAACTAAATAGTGAAACCCTGTCTCAAAAAATAAAAAAATGGGGCTTGCGGGTTAGCTCACTTGCTTAACGTGCCTGCTTGGGCAAACTCAGTAAGGCGCAGGTGAGCCTTACTGAGTTCCATTCCCAGCTCACAGGGCATACCAGACCTGCCCTTAAGGCAGCCTGAGCCTGTTTTTAAAAAAAAAAAATCCTTCTCAAAAAACAAATAAATAAAATTTTAAAAGACAAAAAAAAATTAATAAAAGACATTAACCTACAAAATCACAATCTCTAGGAATCCTAGACAACTTATTCACTACAGTAATTTTTTTCTAACTATAAAATATTGAAGACATGCTTAAGTACCCACCTTGAAAGAGGCAGGATAATCATGGAGTATGACACAAGTGTGAAAAGGAATGGAGTAGCTTTCTTTCAAGTGCCTTCTTAATATACAGCTCATGAAAATCTATGTCACATTTAGTGTAAGAAATATGGATTTAAAAGAAAAAATGCATGTGCCTGGTTTTTTATGTTTAAAAAAAAAAAGGTAAAAAATCAACAACGAATTGATCACCTAGAAGCCATGGATGGGAGAGAATGGAAAGCCAGGGAGAACAGTAACATGTTACTAAGAGTAAATAGGTAGACAAACTTCTTTGAATATAGCTTTTTGAAATATATTCAGACACCATACACATGTACTCCCAGCACTCAGGAGGCTGAGGACTGCTGCGAATTTGAGGTCAGCCTGGGATATATAACGAGTTTAAAGC
>NDGM010638328.1:0-12338 GCA_002564305.1 Octomys mimax
TACAATGCTGTATATGGTTAGATTTCTAAATTTCTGTGTAAAAATGTGTAATTGTTTATTCCTCTTTTTAAAATATTTATTTTTATCTTTTTTTACTTTTTGTTTCTTCATATTCTGTAGGGGTTTAAAGTTTAACATATCAATATTGATGGACAATATCTGTTCCAGGTTATGTCTAAAATGTTTGATATTAAGACATATAAGGAGGTTAAGCTCAACAGCCATTTGTTAACAACTTAACAAATTGGTTAAGTAGTATTTGCTTTCTATTGCAATCTAGCAAATTAAAAAAGCTTAGTGGTGTAAAATAGTCTCTATGTATTAGTGGATAATTTTGTGGGTCATAATCTTTCCTAATACAAATAGGTTCACTGCCCACAGTCTTACAAGGGTAGAAGCTAAATACTTTTTCTTATATGTCTGGATGGTTAACAACTTAAGTTTGCAGATCAAAAATTAGAGAAAAAGAAGAGCACCAAGGACAGCCAACATTTTGGCCCTAGCTTTTCAAGGTCACTGAGGACTCAGGACATAAGAGAACTTGTACTGTAACATCTTGTAACTCAATTGTGTCTCAAATTTTTTAATCAAGGAGGTTATGGGGCCACAGAGGAAAGTGATCAATGATGTAGCGTGTGCCAAAGCAGAGTTATATGGAGAGAAACTATTCTCTCAGACTTTCTCAGAGAGCAAACTGGTCAAGCAATATCTATGAATCATCCACATGGCTGACACTGACAAAGGATCTACAAGCTGCAGTACAGGGTTTCTGGGTAAATCCTGAGGGCATTTGATTGACTTTGGCAGTACAAAAGTTACATATCTTTTTGTATAGGTCTTGCTTTATCTTGGTCTTAACCATCCAGCAGATAAGTATAAAAATGAGGTATAAAAAGTAAAGCCATATTAATATACTGAGCTGTAAATTGTTCAAGTCAACAAATTCTGACAGTGCCAGTCCTAAGGATAACCCACTACTGTAATGGACTACTAGGCTATATTGGAATATTTTGCTGATCTCACACACCTACAATTTTTAAATGGCAATGCAATGCCCATCTCTGACAAAAGTAAACAAAAAACATGGGATACAAATGAAGGACCATTTTGTATCTTTATATACAAAATAGTTAAGATACACATACAGCTACTTTCTCTTAATTCAATGAGAAAAGACTTGTACTAATAATGTTTAGACAGGATATCATGTCTGCATCTTATAGTATGAATAACCACTATGAAGATAGCAATATATAGTGCATTAATTATTGAAACTGTCCTACTAATTGGTTTTGAAACTATCTCATTGGTATTTGTTTCTCAATGAAATTAATTTTAAAAATTGAGATCCTTTTTTAGCAGTTAATCAAAACATGATGCCACATTCTGGATTTTTTGCTTGTATTTCAAAAACTAAATTCACTTCAAAATTATAAAGCCATTACATGTGAATATGAAGAAAAAGTATTTAGTTTCTACCCTTGTAAGACTGTGGGCAGTGAACCTATTTGTATTAGAAAAGATTATGACCTACAAAATTATCCACTAATACATGGAAACTATTTTACACCACTAAGCTTTTTTAATTTGTTAGATTGCAATAGAAAGCAAATACTACTTCTATTACTATGTTTTGAAATACTCTTCCGGGGCCGGGGAGATGGCTCAGTAGAATAAGCACTTCCCTGGCAAGCGCAGAGCCTGAGTTCAATACCTGGTTCCACAAATAATAAACAAACAAACAAACAAACAAACAAAATACTGTTCCTTGGTGTTTGATTTGTATTAGGTATAATTTACAGATATGATTTTGTATCATTATCTAAAATACTATGCTGCAGATATTATAAGACCCCATTTAACTAATAAAAAACTGAAGCAATATGAATTAAAGGGTGGTCTCTGAATAAGAAAATTATTAGTGTATAACTCAGCAGTGAATTAGATATTTCTGGCTCAAATTCTTGGAGTCTTGCATGTCCTTAAGTGTGTAGGAGCAGATATTCCACAGAGGTGATAACATGGCAAGTACAGGACAAGACAGTTTAGTGACATTTGACCTATAAAATATCTCATTTATAAGCCTACAATGATAAACAAATATATTTAACTTCACTTTTTGCGTGACACAGCTTATGGGTTATCATTTTAAATCATTACAGATGATGGTATTTACCTCTTTGAAATGTTATAGAAAAGTTGAAATGTACTGTATATCTTTTAAAATTTCAAGTAAAGCTCAAAGTGGGCATTAATAAGAATAAAATTACATAGTCAGAAATGGTTAATTTTAAAATGCATCATCAATACACTCTTGATGTCTGATTTTATTTTTATTACCATTGCTTGTATTGAATAAAATGTCATTTAAAACTATTTAAGATTGTTATTATTCTTATATCTTTATTAACTATCTTATGAAATAGTCTGCAAATACAAACTTTATATATAAAGGGATAAATTATTACACATTCT
The DNA here is from genome assembly GCA_002564305.1 of Octomys mimax. Classification (NCBI taxonomy): domain Eukaryota; kingdom Metazoa; phylum Chordata; class Mammalia; order Rodentia; family Octodontidae; genus Octomys; species Octomys mimax. Next base: position 2,476 of record NDGM010638328.1, read on the forward strand.
GTTAAATAAATTTTTTTCTTTGAGCATTTAATCGCAAAATTGTGCTTTAATGTTGTTATAGGTCTATATATATATTTTCAAGTGACCATTGTGTTGTCCTCTTATTTTTAGTTGGTATTAGTTCATTTCTTCCTCTTTTTTTATCACATAACCTCTTCTCTTTTAATTTAATTCATGTGGATATTATACCTCTAATTTTCACTTTAGGTGGTTTTATCCTTTCCCACGAGTTCAGCTACACACTTTTAAACTACAATCTTTTTCTAGCTTGGAAACCTTTCTTGTGTTCTATAGGTAGAAGCAAAATATAGCTATGCATTCTTATGCTTACCTGTTAGATACTTCAACTACCTCTTCACACTTCCTGCCCATCATCTCCTTTCAGGTCTATTGAAAAGCTTTATTCATTCACTCCTTATATTCAATTGTCTTCTCTGATCATATATTTGTTGTTATTGTTGTTCATTTAATTGTATAGTGCTGGGAGTCAAGCCCAATACTTCACATGTGTTAGACAAAGGCTCTGCTGCTGATACATACTACTAGCCATGATTACCATTTTATTTTTGTTTTGAGACATGATCTCACTATGCAATTGAGGCTGGCTTTGAGCTTACTTAGTAGCCTATGCTGGTCTCAAACTCACAATGATCTTCCTGCCTCAGCCTTCCGAGGGCTGAGCTTACAGCTGTTTGCCACCACAGCTAGCAAATGATCACCTATTTTATTTATGTCTGCTTTATTCATTTTTTTTAGAACACATGATTTGGGATATGGCTTTTTAAGTAGTGAAAATGTGACTCATTAGACTAGACAAGGTGAGAGGAGAGAAATCAAGAATTGTTCAAAGGTTGTTGTGCTAATCAGATTTCAATTACTTTCACAAATTCCTAAGACAGATAAACTTGAGAAGAGAAAGGGTTAATGCTCACAATCTTAGAAGCTGATCTGCGGTCTGTGGATTATACTACTTCTGGGGCTGAGGCAAAGTGGCACATCACCATGGGTCTCTGGGGACACTCCAGATCTGAATCATAGCAACTGTTCACATAGGTAAAGGCATGGAAACTGTTGATTTTTACATAAATAGGAAAGATCTGTATCATGGCTATTTCTGTATATGCTTCAGCTTTTGTGTAGTTTGGATTTTTTATTATAAGTTCTAAGTCTTGTCTCTTGCTCTATACCTACTGCATTTAGTACAGAATTCTCTATGAAGCATCACTCAGAAAACATTTAAAAATTGACCCAGTCATTTTAAGCTTTTCATCCTTGTCCTTTTGCAAATCGTTTGATTACTATATGTGAGTCGGCTGAGACTTTAATTTCTGTATTAATAATGACCAGTAGCCATATGACAACTCCTTACAAGCAACCATGAAAAGTCTATAGACATAATGGTAAATCTTTTATTTAGTGGCTTTTTAATTTTGTGATCTAAATATTCATGAGAATACTTCTATTTATATACCCTGTTTTTCTTATATAATGGAATGAAATTAAAGTCTACCTTATAAAACAGTGATTTTAAATTTACGTATTTTTGTTTGTTTACTTGGCTCAAATGAACTATAACGGATGTAAAATTGTGCACATTTAGTATAAATTTAGTTTTATGTATGCACTTGAAATACCATCATCATGATGAAGCGCTAAGGAAATTTTCAGAAATGTTGTATCTGTTTGCTTTGAATTTCTTGAATAAATCATGCTACCCTGAAATCAAAAGATAGTCTTCTTCATTGTTTCCTAAAGAGCAGTAAAGTTAAGAGGGGTCTGGTTTGCTCTAGTTGATTTTCTTCTTCCTGTGCTTCTCTTTTCAAAGATATGAATGGATTTCTCACTGCTTTACAATTTTTTCACTTTTACATTCACCTCATATTATAATGTAAAAATAGAAATCATTCTATAAGGGAGAACTTCCATGTTGAATTTAATAATTTGGGGATGAGATTTAATTTAAGAGGATCTTGTTTAAAATTTGATGTGAGAAATTTTCATTAAACTTTGCAACATAAATGGACAGAATGTGTTGGAAAATGTTAGACCTTGTAAAGATTTAGTTTTACACTATCATCTTAACTTGGAATTAAGTGGTTTTCAACACAATCTGAAATGTAATTTGGACATTTATGGTAAAATTCTGCATATCAGTATCTATAGTTGGAAAAGCTTTGGGCCAGAAGGAACCTTATTTGATTAATGAATCTTCTACTTATTATCTTTATGACCTTTTTGTTCAATATAACATTTAAGCTCTCTACTTTTTGCTTTTCTGTTTTAAAATGAAGATAAAATTTTAGAATGCAATATTTGGTCAATACAAGGCATCTGTGTTCGATGGTTATATGAATGGCAGAAGAAATGAGCTGTGATTCATATTGATTACCTGTGAAAATAATTCATCGTTTGTTGTGTATAGACTCTTAATGTGACAGAGATAAATGGACTGGTCACAGATAGTTAAATGGGAATCCAAAAGGATAAATTCTAATAAATATCCAAGCTAGTACATTAGATAAGCTAATGGTATGGCATGTAAATTAAAGAACTTTGAGATAGATGATTTTCAGAGAGGTCTAATCTTAGAGTCACCCTAGATTGGTTGCACTGGAAATACTAGTTATGTGTGGTCCTAAGGACAATAGTGTACAGTGTGGCCATTTCTATCCTAGAATCAACCCGCTTACATATGAGCCTGGAGTGCCTGAGCATCCTCTGCATGCCTTTGAGATAATAATTCAAATACTCTTAAAGAGGTTGCAATTCTGATTGGAAACATTCTTGTTGACATCATAATTTTAATTACTTAGCAGTGGAAGACCATCTCAAATAAGAAAAGGGAAAAATATCAATGTTGCCTACTAAAATATGATATACTGCAAAGCGGTTTTTGTCTGAATATTGAAAAACAAATAAAAGCCAAAGTGAAAGCTCTATCCTTTCAAAGTTGGAAACTAACTGCTCCTTACACAGCATAACAGTTTCAATAACACTATCCCCTAAGAAAATGAGTGCAGAGTTAGCTAAGGAAGGAGCAAATATTTTTATCTGAGAATTATTCTTGCATCAGGGAATAATCTGAAGCTCAGAGACAATCAGAAAGAGCTAGATTAACAGCAAGAGTAGTTCAGTTTAACGTGGCCCTGCTGCCGTCAAGATCAGCGTCATCACTGTGTCATCTCCTGATGCTCACCATGTTTCAAGGCAGCGCTGCAAGTGCATTTCAAATGCCATGCTTGTAGTGCTCTTACTGGCTTTGGGTCACAGCTGCACTAAATGAAAATGCTGTGAAGGAGAGATTTTTGTCTGTTGGCTCACTGTGTATCTCTAGACTCCGAAACGTGTTTAGAAACCTATAGGTGGTGAGATTGAGGAAGCAGAGGCACTAAAAGGTTAAATTCCATACCTAAGATTGTACAGAGCATAAGGGTCAGCTCATACTCAAGCTGATGTCCTTTTCCTCTACAGATGCTAAACAAATGAAAGCCCATGTTGCTTGCTGCTTGCTTGGCTCTACAGACCTGTAAAAAGATCCCTTTGTTCCTCTTGGAATGTTTAATCCAAATAAAAACTGGAAGTAGAAAGGGGACTTATGGAGACCAGAGCATCACTTATTCATAACAAGCCTAGATTGCAGAATGTGGCCTAGTATGTGGTCATACTCAGGCTTTCTGATACCTTATGGGAAAGAATGCTGAGGCCTGTGTTACTCACATCCACACCGCTTCACATGTGCAACCAGCAGGCCAGACTCCTGCAGAAAAATCAGTCCTATGCAGACCTTGTGCGCTTATCACAGAAAGCAAGAAAATAGGACAGAAAACTTCAAAGCACCCTAAAAAATAGCAGAAGTGATCATATTCAACTCCTCTCTCACTTCTCCCCAAGTCACTACTCTTATCTCAAAGGAAGTATGCCTAAGTGGTAAATGAGCTTGAAAGTGTTACTTCAGTTGTATCACCTCTAGGGAGGGGAATGTCCACAAAGACAAGAAGCATGGGGTCACGCGCCCCCTGGGCTAACATTGGCCAGACTGCCACAGGCTGCAGCTATGTCTTGTTCCTTTGGCTTGCCTCAGACAGTACACTAGGAGGTCCCTGAAACTGTGGATTTAGTTCCTGGTTATCTTGTGACAAATTCTGCAGCCCCAGGAGACACATGGCTGTTGGAACTGATCTTCATGTGGGAACCTTACACTTCTCAAAGGAACACTTTCTAGTATAGCTGCCATGTAATTGCTTCATAGACATTATGGAGAGGATTTAAATGAGTTGATATCTTGAATTTAGGATGCTGAAGTGCAGTGTGTTTTGTGCTTAGTGAGTTGGCAGTATCTGCAGATAATTGCAAATCTATTTCTTTTCTGAATATCACTAGGAAGAGATTTTGGTAAACTTATCCTTGACAGTGAGAGAAAAAGATAAGTAGATCGACTGAAGCACATCCACAGAGACAAACTGGACAGCAGGATAAAATTTGAATTCCCAGAAGAAGAGAGTATTGATAGAAGAGAAAACTGATTTTGATTTTCAGCGAACCTCAGAATTATAAAAATGTTGTGAAAGCAAAAGATAGATGTGATTGGATAAAGTGATGTTAGGAGTTTGTGGGGTGAATTCTGCAAGGAAGTGGCATTTTTTCCCATGAGGATCAATGCAGGTGGGGGCCCTGAGTTCTGCCATCCAACTAAGGATCAAGACGGTATGCTGACAATACTTTGTGTCAAGCATGAAATGCCGTGTTTCTGTAACTTCAATGAAAGTGGAAGTGAGTCCACATGCCTCTTAAAATAATTAATAAACCAGGGCCATTATGAAAATAATGAATGAAAAATGTAAATAAAATATTAAAACCATATCTTATTTCAATTGGCCAAATTATCTAATAGGGCTTGCATTTAGAAAAAGCCTTAAATAATCTTTCTCTTGAACTGCCTTTTAAAATAATCTAGTAATAGTTGAAAGTAAGGTAGAAAATTATTAATAAGTGTGAGCTAAGTGGAAAACTTGTAACAGGTAGGATATAATGCATTTTCTTTCAGTAATGTTGTGATAGTGTCTTCTTAGCATAACCCTGATTATTTGGGGTTTCCTTGTCCCTAAGAGGATCTTCGGGTAAGGAAAAATAAAAATCCTATGTATTTAAATGAGCCACTCCACATGTAGCTCAGTGAATTCACTTACTAAATGTTTTGTACAGATAAACCTTTCTTCTTTAATTTAATAATAATTTTGATTTAAAAAGAAATGTAAGAAACCATTTATGGAAAGTTATTTGCAGTTAAAGGGTTTCATGGGGGAAAATAGAGCATAGCCTGACCCCAAAGGATGTATTATCTCTTTACTGAGCTTGCTGAGGAAGGGACAACTGCTGTTCAAGGCACTATTTAGAAAGACAATCTGCTGGAGTATTTTTAAAGCATGATGGATGTTTAATCCTAAAAAATATTATTTAGTGCGTTAAGATGCTCAAAGTCTGATGACTACTTATACATCCTACTATGCTTATGCTGCAAGATGTGAACAGATGCAGCTACAAGGATTATTCAAGTTAAGAAAATACTGGCCAAAAAGAAAGCAAAAAATTGGAATTGAAACATTTAATATAAATTTCGAGCACTGATATGACTCACCAGCCAAATGAGAAAGAAAGCGAAGTGTTGGCGTGGGTGGAGGATGCCTCAGCAGGGAGGAGAAGAGGATATTTTTATCAGAATGTACATATTAAGAGTCTACACAGTCCATTTCTGCCTGTAAATGCTGTATAAAGAGAGTCAGTGAGTATAATTATAGCCAGGTCTTTCTCCCATGGAAGTTTATAAATCTACAACACAGATGGAGGTAGGTGTGACACAGACGGGGACGGATTCTCATCCCACTGGATGACAGATTCAAACTTGAAGTAAGGTTATGTGTAAAAGAAGAGGGGCAAATCCATACTCTGGCACGATGAACAAGGGTGGTGCAAAGACTCTAGTGCTTCATCAAGCAGGGTTTGTGTATTGTTCCAGGGACCAAGATTGAACAAGAACTGGTGAGGATTGCTGAGGATCTGCTGGTGGGTTGGTGTGCATGACTTAAAAAAATCCAAAGGCTTCTTGAAATCAGTTATTTAATTTTATGAATTTATGAACAATTGGGATTGTATATCAGTTGGAGATCAAAAACAAGATCTAGCATTAGAGACTCTTAGGAAAAGCTCCTAGGGGAGAACTGAAAATGAGACTATGATGAAGTAAATTAAAAGGACAACCAATTAAAATTCACTCATATTCCCTGTATTTTATTTACCTGTATCTATAGAAACTATAGGCCAGTGTCATGTTGCAAATTGTTTTCTAAATTAAGACCATACCCTGGAATAACATAAGTCTTGATAGTTACTTTCTGCTTCTCGCTCCAGAAAGTTGAAATCCTTTCCTACTCAACAGAGACTTGTGATTATGCAGAACTATGTAATGAAACAAGTTGCTACTTTCAACATGTCATAATAGATAACATCCAAGCTTTAGACTTGGATCTGAGTTTCAATCTTGGTGTTGACACTTACATACTCTCTACCTTGAACAAGTTACAGAATTTAAAATGTCAGTTTCTGTGTTTGCCAAGAACAGTAATACCTTCTGCACAGTGTTTATTAAAGGAGATAAAATAGCATATATAGCAAAGCATTGCATACAATATATGCTCAGTACAATATAGTACTTGTATTCAATTATGGAATGTGTGTTGTGTATGTATGTATGTATCAAAAAAGTTATGTATCAACAATGGTTCTAATCCAGTGAAACCCATCAGGAAACAAAATAAGCTGCTGACATTGTGAATTTATATCATCATGAACAGAGGAGAAAGATGAACACAATGAAAAGATAAAATATATAATGCATAAGTTATGAATTGAATTGCTTGGAGAAAATTAAAAATCAATAAGTAAAAGTAAACCAGGGAAATTAGTAGAAACAGAATCAGATGCAATTTCATAGGGTTGTTAAAATTTGTTTCTTTGAGATATGACATTTGAGGCTGGGATTGAAGGTTCAAGAAGTCACTGTAAGGATGACATGAACAAGGCCTTCATTCTGGGATGACAAGCATTGTAGTTAGTGCAAAGGGTCTGTGGAGAGAGCATGCCTAAGGAAAGGAGGTCAGCATGATGGGGCGAGGCATGCAGGACTCGGATCCACATACACAAAGCAGGTGAAGGCTCACATCGCTCAGGCCTGCACTGCCCATTCTGAGAGCAGAATGGGAATTTGCAGCAGGGTGCTCAGCAGACGCATGATCTGACCTGGCTCTCTTGCATTTGCTGTGGTCCTCTCTGTGCTCTAAAGAGGGTAGCTTGTCTCAGGGCACAGATGGGAGTGGAGAGACCTGCTCTTTCGCAGCTGAGACATATTGGTAGATTGTTGGAGGGTTACAGCAGCTGGTTCCCTAAAAGATGGCAGGAGTGGGGATGGATGCTGATGACAGAGCCAACAGGTTTTCTGGCAGATTCAATATGGTTGTAAAAGAAGAAAATTCAAGAAAAATTACAAAACTTTAGCCTAAGCATCAGAAGGATGGTAATAAATATGACTTTTTATTTTAAAATTTGTAGCTTCTTGTTTTACAGAGTTAGGAGATAACACTGAACACACTCAAGCTCCTGATATTCCTCACAGAACTTATTGAAAATGATATGTACAACAGTGGGTGCTCCAGTAAAATAGTGAGAGATGCAACACTGAGGGCTATGGGGACAGTTCTGCCTAAGAAAACAGGGAGGTCTGAAGATATACATATTCCCATGGAAGGACTAATTTTCTTTACAGCTCAGTCTAAGTCTAGCTCTATTTATCCTGTTGCAATGTTGATTCAGGCACTTCAGAGGGCCATTGTCCAGATCATTCTGGATGCCCACAGCTTTCTTAATCCCAGAAAATGGGCTCACTTTCTAAGAGCCTTTGAGACTGTTGTGTCCCCTCTCTTCTCCAGCCACAGTGATGAGTGGAAAGCAAGTGGAAATGGGCAATGGATAAAATTACCTGATAAAACCTTAGATGTCTTCCTAATGCCTCTATTTCTAGGGCAAGAAATGGATCTCAGTCCCACTATTTCTATGGTGGTACAACCCCAGGATCTGAAGAGAACTGCTGCCATGTTTTCAAAAAATGAGGCAATTCATTTCTGCATTGGCTTCATATTCTTGTGAACATGTGCAGATGGGATGCATAGAAGACTTTATGCTGAGAAGAGAAACAAATATTGTTATGTCTTGGAAGACCCAAGGAAAAATAAATTATGTAGCTCACTTAATCTTTCTGATTTTTTTCCTTCATCATCTGTGAGTTATAAGCAAAATGTTGAGGCTCTAGTGTTGTAAATAGAATTCAGAGCTGTCGTGTCGATTCCAAGTAGGAAAGCTGTGGGTGAGGAGTGCCAGGGCATAAATGGAGTACCCTGATTTAGCCACAACTCTCTGTGGTGGAGTTTAATTGCATGAGATGCAGAGCCTCATTTATAGTGATTTTCTGCCTTTACAGTAAAGGCTGTACTGTTCTACCTCCTGCGTTCAGTGAGAGCAAGCATGAGGTGCTCTCTTTGATCTATGAGCTGGGATAGTATCACAGCCACCTTTTAGTACTACCTGGAGAGCTGAACCAGCAGCTTGAAAGACTGGCAAGCAAGGGAAGAGCAAGCAAGGTTGAGCAGGTGGGAACCATTTACTGGTAAAACCCCTAATGTACCAGTTTAAAATTTTACATAACAAAGACTTTCATAAGAAACACAGATGAAAGTTGAGGGAAAGTTGAGGGAGAGAAAATCCCATTTTTCCTAACACTGTATTGGAGCAGAGGAGAAAGGATAAAGCCTCAAATACAAATGAAAAAATAATAAAACAACTTAAATATTTATAATATAATCCTTTGTATGAGATATTATGGCACTGAGAAATTAAAGATATGTTTTAGCCCATCTAGCAAATCTGTTTCTTACTTCAAACACAGTAGTAATAATTTTCTTTGGTAGGCCAGTTTTATATAAATGTGTTGAATGTTATTATCCATTCATATATCTCTCCAGGTATTCTGAATTTAAAACTTTTGTTTGTAAACATTTATTACTTAGCTTGCTACTTCCTTAATAGTAACAAATATTTAAGATAAAAATATTTCATTGCTCTGAAGAACATATAGACATAATTAAGATTTGGTGACAGCAAAATAAAAACTCAAGATCTCCTAGGTTTTCATCAGAGGGGCTTATCACAAAGTATTAATATGCATGGCTGTTAGTACTTTCTATCTGTCATTCTGTATCTTAAATCTTCAACTATGAGATCATACAGTAAAATGAGTTGCAATTTTTATTTTCCTAAGACAGGAGAAAATAAATAAATAAAAAGAAGATACACTACAGATAGAAGAGTGGACTAAGAAGTATGTTCTGAGGAGGCTTCTCTGATTCCCCAGTTTTTTGAATTCAGAACCACCTTTTTCTTATTGCCTCTCTCTTCTAGCCCCAGAGCACACCCTGGCATTTTTGTTTGATTTTATCATTCATGCCTATGTTATGAACTTGTTCTCATGACTTGAACATCTTACCTAACATCATGAGGCAAAACATCCATACCATGTTCTTTGTCTTTTATCTGAGCATATTACATAATATAATAGTCTCTAAATGTTATTTTTGGAAGGAGCAGAAATAGGAAAAAAAGACAAAAAGAAGAAAATCCATTAATCCATTTCTTAATATCTTTTACATTTTGCCTTCTTTAAAAGTTATAAACTTAGGATAATAGAATATAATCATTTTGATTTATATTTGAAGTAATTATATATATATATATATATATATATATATATATATATATAT
>NDGM010638371.1:0-11748 GCA_002564305.1 Octomys mimax
CAACCTGATGCTGACAGTTTTGTGCAAGCAGCCACTTAAAGGTGTGAGCTAGGGCCGGGCCCCTGGACATAAGTATTGAAAAAGCCCAAAGCATCCCTCCCCAGGGAGCCCCCTGTGTCGGATGTAAGAGACAGGAGCTCCCTAGAGGGGAGGGGTCCCTGAGCCGCTGTGCCTGGCGTGCTCCTGTAGAGGGCACCTGAAGGTACAGGTACCCACACGGGGCCACCCAGAGAGCCCCAAAGACACGGAGGCTGGGGCTGCAGCTGTCGGCGGGGAGCTGGACTTCGCTTCCGGCTTCTTTCAGATCTTTTTTTTTCTTTTTGAGACAAAGTCTTGCTATACAGTTCAGGCTGGCCTAGAACTCACAGCGCTCCTCCTGTCTCAGCTTCCTCAGGGGTGGGATGGCAGACGCGGGCCACTACCCCTAGCTGAGAGCCACAGAAGCCTGGAGAGATAGAAGGGAGTGGGGTGGGCGGGGCCTTATAGTTCCAGGTAGTCCGGGGCAGGAAAGGGGCGGTTCCTCATCTGTCAGTCACCTGTCACCTGTCCATCACATGCCTGTGCTTTTACAGACTGATGTGTCACGGGGTGGGAGTGGGGTGCTTCAGGAGTGCTGTTGGGAGGCTGGCAGGGATCTGCCTCGGCACGGCCCAAGGGAGAGCTGCCCAAGGGAGAGCTGCCTGCTGTGTGAGAGCTTTGCAAATCCCAGGTCCTCAACGCCCAGGGCAAAGCCAAATGGTATTTACACGCCACTAAATGATGGGGTGATTTGTTACAAAGTCATAGATTGAAAAGGAGGTTACAGAGCCGGTGTGGTGGCGCATGCCTGTAACCCCAGCCCTCCAGGAGGCTGAGGCAAGAAGGACGGCAAGCTCAAGGCCAACCTGGACAACGTGGCAGCGTAGCAAAACCCTACCTCATATATATATATATATATCCTGGCTTCAGAAAAGGTTGAAAAGGGCTGGGAGTGGGTGGAGGACGCCGTCTTGAAATGTCAGCATGGGGTCTGCCCTGTAAACTAATGTTGGAACGGCCGGACGCGAAGCGGATGATCGGGAGGTGATGGGAAGGCTTTGGAGTCCTGCATGGTGACCTGGGGTGGAGCAGGAGCCTGACCAGGCGGGTGGGGTCAGGGCAGGCCTCCTGGAACAGGTAACATTGGGCTAGATCTGAAAGGTAAAGGGGTGACAGGTAAAGGGGACAGCGCAGGAAGGACAGGCTTGTGGCAGGGAGGGTTGAGGACCAGGCGCTGGGCGGGGCTCCTAGAGCTTAGACAGGAGAAGAAGCAGCAGCTGGGGGTCCAGGCAGGGAGAAATCCAGGGAGAACAGGCAGCCCCCAGCTCACAGAAGGTGAGCTGGAAGGTGGGGAGACCTGCGGAGATTTTAGGGGATAAGAGCCTGGCTGGGGGTGCTTGGGCCAGGTCTGGGTCCTGGATTTTTTTCTTAGGTGACTGGCCCGGCATAGGCAACAGCAACTTAGAGGAGCACCTTGGATGGAACCCGGTACTTTCGCCCTGAGCTACAGTCTCAGCCTTTGTTGTATTTATTTTAACTTTGAGATAAATCTCACTAAGTTGCTTAGTTGTCCAGGCTTTGGGGTCCTCCCGCCAGAGGGCTGGGATCACAGGTATGAGCTGCCATGCCTGCCTGGTGCTTTGCAGCTTGGTGGCAGGTGCGGGTGGAGACACCCAGGAGGCAGCCTGCTGTGGTCAGTGAGTGTCCACTCGGGTGGCTGCTGAGTCCAGGGACAGATGAGGAGGCAGCAGGCGGGGGCGCGCTCGCTGCTGAAATTGGCCCAGGAGGCGTAGGTGGAAACCAGCTGTGATGACCAAGGACCGGGTGATCCCTGGCTGAGTCCCTGGGGTGTGTCCCAACAGAGAGGCCTCGAGAAGGCACAAGAGGAGGACAGAAACCCAGGGTCTGTCAGGTTCAGGTGGAGAAACACTCAGCCCGGGGCCCCTGTGTCATTCGAGCTCACCCCGAAGCCAGGGACTCAGCATTGTTCGGTCAGCACCTTCTGGGTGCCGGGCACCGGGTGGGTGCTGAGTAGGCACGGGTGGACCGGACAAACGCGACCTGGGTTTCATGGAGTAGGATAGGTGGCTTGAGTCCTGTTTTCCAAAGGCTCAGAGAGTAAGGAACTGGCCCGAGGCCAGGCAGCGGGTGGGTGTTCCAGAGTTTGGCAGCACGGCAGGGGCCAAGGGCAGCAGAGCAGCACGTGGCCAGGCCCAGGGCCCGCGGCAGCCTGGGCTGGAAGCAGGGCACAGTGGAACAGGCCCTAGGTGCCCCTGCGGCCAGCCTGAGGTTTGCAGGGACGGGCAAGGCCCTGTCCAGCCTGAGTCCTCTCCATAGCAACAGCGGCTTGCGCTGTCTTCGTCTCCCTCCCTGTCTCTGGCTCTGTCTGTCTCTGTCTCTCCATCTCTCCATGTCTCTGCCTCTTCTGTCTCTCTGTCCTCTGTCGTCTCTCTGTCTTTGTCTCTGTCCTTCTGTCTCTCCCTCTCTATCTCTCCGTCTCTCCATCTCTCTGTCTCTCCGTCTCTCTGCATCTGTCTCTGTCTGTCTCTGTCTCCCTCCTTGTCTCTGTCTCTGTCTCTCCATTGCTCCGTCTCTCCATCTCTCCATCTCTCCGTCTCTCCATCTCTCCATCTCTCTCTGTCTCCCTCCCTGTCTCTGTCTCTCCATCTGTCCATCTCTCCGTCTCTCTGTCTCTCTCTGTCTCTGTCTCTGTCTCTCCATCTCTCCCTCCCTGGCTCCATCTCCGTCTCTCTGTCTCTCTGTCTCTGTCTCTGTCTCCGTCTCTCCTTCTCTCCCTCCCTGGCTCCTTCTCCGTCTCTCCGTCTCTCCGTCTCTGTCTCTGTCTCTCCATCTCTCTGTCTTTCTGTCTCCATCTGTGTCTCTCCATCTCTGGCTCTCTGAGCATCGGGATCCACGGACCCAGTGCTAAGTTCTCACAAAGTACTTAGTTCAAGCTGGGCTCCGACTTACAATTCTCCTGCCTCTGCTTCCCATGTCTAGTGTATCCCCAGGTGAGGAGCCTGGAGCGTCGCAGCATCCCCAGCAGCCTGAGAGCATAGGCCAGGTGAGCATCTGTGTCCCCACACATCTGTGTGTCCCCTGGGAGTGCCTGAGCCCTGGCTGCACCAGACCACGTGCGGCACCTCTCCCAAGGCCCCTGCGGAGACCCCAGGGTTCAGGGCCTGAAGTATCTCGAGGGTTCTCAGGCCCTGCCCAGGTCTGTGGGTCAGGCCCTGCAGAGACCCCAGTGCACCGTGCGTACCGGAGGAAGCGGAGGCCTGACCCACACGTCAGGATCTCCAGGCAGCTGGAAATGACCAACATAATAAGACATCAATTTAAAGACGCTTTTTAAAAATAATAAAAGTCATACTCTGGTTTGTTAATTTCCAAAGGGTGGGTACTGTCATGCCCTGTCTGTGTGACGTGGGTGTTACCTCCCTGCCCCAGCATAGTCTCATCTATAGATTAGTGGTGAGAAAACACTCTTTCAAGGGGCGTGTTGTCACATGCCTGTAATCCTAGCACTGGGAGGCTGAGGCAGGAGGATCTCTGTGAGTTCAAGGCCAGCCTGGGCTCCATAGTGAGTTCCTAGCTCAAAAAACCAAAACCAAAACCAACAACAGAAACAAACAAGAGGCTGGGGTGATAGCGCAGTAGAATAAGCGCCCGGCAAGCTCACGGTCATGAGTTCAATCCCCGGTACTGGAAAAAAAAAAAAAGAAAAGGTTTCAGGCCTCCTGGTGTTCCTCTGTTTACCAAAAGAAGAGGGAAGCTTGGAAAGCAAGGCAAGGCTATTTGTCACCCACAGTGACACCTACAAGAGGTGACATCGGTTGGCCGAGCAGGTGGTGCACACTTATAACGGCAGGTACTCGGGAGGCTGAGGCAGGAAGATCTCCAATTTGAGGCCACCCTTAAGCAAGACCCTTTGTCAAAACACAGGTAGGAGACCCTGTGTTCCATGCCATTGTTTTAATGATTGGTGAGGTCAATCTCAAGGTCAACATGACCTCCTACTTTATAGGGAAGAGGTCAAGATTGTTTAGTTATCTGATTTTTGTAAAGTCCCTCTATCACCTTTACCTGTCAGGGTCTTGTCCTTCCCGGTATGAAGCACAGACTTAGGAAACCCTCACTCATGCAGGCAGGGGTGGGTGATGGATGGGCGGATGCCCCTGGCCTCCCCGCTGCCACCTCCCTGTGGGCCCTGTGTGCAGGGAGGGAGGGGCTGCTCGTTCTGGCCCTGGGTCTCTGCTGTCCTGGCTCGAACCAGATCGGCAGGCACATCAGACCTGGGCCTTGATGGGTCCAGTGATTCTTCGGGGCACAAGTGGGGCTGCGCACTGGCCGGGGCCACCTTCTGGCAAGTAGGGAAGGATGGGGACCCTGGGGCAGAGGCCGACGTGGCCGGAGGGCAGCAAGCTCCGCGAGGCTCCAGTTGCTTCTCAGTCCCCTCCTGGGTCCGGGAGCTAGTGGGGTCCCCAGGGTCTTCAGGACTCCTTCTGGCCAAAAAGCAGCAGGAGGCAGAAGCCCACATGGTCCGCTTGTGGGCTGTGGGGGGCCCCTCCGGCTCAGGTGGAGCCCAGGCTGCACCCATCCAAGCAGGGTGACCATGGACCAGGGGTGGGGGTCCACCCCTCTCTGTCGGAGCCCCCACCCTGACTGGGGCTGACGCAGAACCACCACAGAGCCCCACCTTCTCCTGGCCCTGTCCCCACTCAGGTTTGCTGAGAATGCTGCAAGATAAAGCAGGCCAAAGGGCCTGGCCTCGCTGGTGCCCACAAACATCCTTGTCCCCAGCTGTACACAGCCACGACCCCTCGGCCTCAGGCTGCACAGAGGAGGGCAAAGGGCCACCGCACCCTGTGGCACAGCCCTAGGGCCTCTGGGTGCCATGTGCATTTGTCTGCCTTCCCCACCCCTTGCTAACCCGCCCAGCAGGCCCCACAGCCTTGGCAACATGTCGCAAAGTCCACACAAAGGGAGCCCGCGGCGCTGCGCTGTCTGCTGCTCCTGCCCCGTGTCGCCATGGCAATGCTGACATCACCAGCTGGGGGATGCAGGTTCCGGGTCTGAGTGGAGGCGCCACGGGGTTCATGCTGCAGCCAGGTGGGTGGGGCTGCCCTGGACCTGGGGTCACAACGCAGCCCGGTCCTCATCTTGCTAAGGGCTGTGCAGCTAAGCCTGGGCCTATCCGAGACGCCTCTCCTGCCCCATGAAGCAGAGCCTGGCCCTGAACCATGACGGGGGAAGGGCTGTGGCCTTGGGGAGTAGGTGGGTGGGAGATGGTGAAGACTGTGCGGAGGACTTGCAGGGAAAGGTGGGTGGCAGCTCAAGCCGCTGGACTGCCCAGCCCCTTGATGGGAGCTCCAGGAGGGGCACAGATGCCAGGGAGGAGGGAGACTGTGGCAGCTGCAAGGAGCTTTTCCGGTCTCTCGTGATTGGTTCATAAATGCAGATTCTTGAACGGGGCATGAAGGCACAGGATGGAATCCCAACACAAAGAGGCTGAGGCAGGAGGATCGCCCAGAGTGAGAGGCCAGCCAGGAAGCCCATGTGACTAGCCCATGTGCGTCCCCTGCATGGGGATGGACCCAGGATGTGACCTGGGTCCCCTATGCCCAGAGCCCCACTGCACTGAGTCCTTAGCAGGAAATAAACAGGCGGAAGCCCAGGGCTGGGAGGGTGGGGCCACCAGAGGTCAGCGCGGCTGTGTCCACCCACGGTGCCAGGCAGAGGGGGCTGGCAAAGGCCACACTGGTGTCCTCTGCTGCTGCTACTGCGGCCCTGGCAGACCCAGGGCCACATCCGTCCCAGGGCAGTAAGTGGCTGCCCTTCCACCCTGACTAGGGTCCAGCGTCTCTGCATCTCGGGGAGGCAGAGGTCAGCTGCCTGGCTGCTTCTGGCTGTGGCCCCTCATCTGCAGTACCCAGGCCACCAGGAAGAGTAGGGCGCCTCAGGGCCCCTTTCCAGGCTGGGGGAGGCTGGCTGTGGGGAGTCCGGCCTTTGCCCCTCTCGGATCCTGTAGCCACCACTCAGCTGGCCCACGCCGTGCCATTGTATGGCTGCAAACCGGTTCTGGAAGGGTGGCTCTGGTCCAGGGTCCTGGGGGTGGCAGAGTCGTCTGTCAGGTGTCCAGAGGAGGCGGGTGCCTGGGGACAGGAGGGCGCCTGGGCCAGAAAGAGCTACCTGAGACCCCACAAGGCCGGCAAGAGGACAGAGGCCACCCCTCCCCTTAGCTGAGTCTCATTCCTCAGGGACAAGAACAACCTTCTGCTCCTGTCCTTCCCTGGGAGGGTAGCCTCACCATCAGGCCTAGCAGCCTTCACCTGAACCCACTGGGGAAGAATCCAGCAGCCTGGCCTCAGCGAGGTCCCCAGGGCCAGCTCAGCGGCACATGCCATGCAGGCCATTAGATACCAGGGCTCGCAGCAGCAGCAACCCTACTTCCTGCCTCTGACACCAATGCTGAGAGACCCCAGGCAGCTGTCACTGGCTGTCCTCTTGGTGGCTAAGCCCTGGCCTGGCCTGGCCTCTGTGATGCTTCCAGAGGGGGTCTCCTGCCCAGCCCGGCCCCACATGGCCCCAGGAGTGAGGAGCCACAGAGCAGCAAAGATGCCGAGCCTTGGTGTACAGAAATCAGGGGACACAGGTGGCCGTGGGGGCGGGGCCAGGGCCCAGAGGCTCCCCGTCAGTCTCTGCCTGAAGTCCTGTTGCACACATGAGGCCCTCATCTCTTCTCAAGACCCGCCGCAGAGGGCGCCGGGAAGGGCTGGGAGTCTTGGGCCTGCTCTGGCTCCGTGTAGCTGCTCTGACCAGGAGCTGCAGCCACTCTGGCCACTCAGCAGGGCCATGAAAGCATTTTAAAAAGCCGGCAAGGTGGTGCTCGCCTGTCATCCCAGCACTTAGGAGACTGAGGCAGGAGAAGTGCTGCAAGTTCAAGACCAGCCTGGGCTACAAATTGAGCTCAAGGCCAGCCTGAAGGGCATAGCGAGACCCTGTCTCCAAAAAGTAAAATGAAAAAAGTGTTGGCAAATGTAGCTCAGGAAGAGTACCTAGTGCTGACAGAGGACGGCGGGTAGGGAGGGAGGACAGGCAAGCTGACCTTAGTCTCAAAGTGGCTGCTGCCGACCTTCCAGCAAAGCCCTTTCACAGACGCCCTTAGCCCCACAGGGCCCAGCACTGGGGCCAGAACCTCAGTGTCCCCAGGTCTGTTTCCCAGGAAGCCGAGTCAGTCCTGGAGAGAAAGTCCAGTGACCCTGGCTGGTGACCCTGGGACCCAGGCCTAGTGTCTGTGTACCCAGCGGCTATGGTAGGGTAGATATGAGCCCACGGGCTGTGGCTCTGTCCCCAGAAGCCACAGGACAGTGGAACAGTGGGCTGGCCTTTGTCCCAAGGTGGGGTGGGGATTTGGGGGCCCCCAACTATGTCTCCCCAGGGAGCACAGGTGACCCTCTTGGTCCTCCTCTGTGGCTGGGCTCACAGTGACTCAGGGTGACCTCACCTCTCTACCTCAGCTGTTCCCCCTGTAAAATGGGTGCAGAGACTCTCAGTTCAGAAAGCTCCAGATGAGTGGGGTGAGCGGCTGTGGCCTGTGTCATCTGCCCTGCCTCGTGCCCGCTCTGACTCCTTGTGGGGAGATGGGAGCCGGAAGCCGGGCGAGGACCTGAAACAAAGCAAAATGGATCGGGCCGCAGCAGGCCCCTGGCTCCCGTCCTTCTGCACAAACAGCATAGACAAGTTACCATTTAACTAGCGCGGAGCAGGGGCCAAACTCTCCCCAAGTGCCAAACCAGCAGGACCTGTTTCCAGGATGAAAGGGCCTTCCCCGAGCTGCCGCTGCCCCTGTGCCCAGCTTGGGGTGGCCTCCAGGGCCGCCAACCCACCAGGCCTGGGGCCCCCGGGTCCCTGTGGGAAGACACACAGCTCAGGACTCAGGGGAACATGGACACACAAAGCCTGGCATGGGAGCCCTGACCTCCAGGGGCACCGGGTGGCTGGCTGCAGGGGCAGCTACAGAGGGGTCCTTCCACACCCCCAGCTCCTGGGACCCCCACACATCTCATCCCCTGAGACACGCACACTGCTGACTGCACTAACAGAAGCACTTGGAGAGGAGTGGGGTGGGGGGGTTGGGGATTATTCAGTTGGGAAGGGACCATTTGCCACTCTTGGGAAAAATGCTGTTCTTAAAGTGAGATCCATTTATACATATTTCTCCTTCAAAAAAAAATTTTTTTTTCTAAAACAGGGTCTTGCTATATAGTCCAGGCTACCCTTGAATTCACAGTGATCCTCCTGCCTCAGCCTCCCCAGGGCTGGGATCACAGGTGTGTGACACCACACCCAGGACTCTTCCCTTCTTCTTGTCCAATAACAATCTCCCTTCTACTTTCTTGTCGTTTCTTTAGATGCCACGTTTCGGGGAGGACACCCCACCCCTGTCCTGTACCTGGTTTATTTTGCACAGCATGATCTCCAGATTCATCCATTTGTCTGCATGACAAAGCTCATTCTTTTTCATGGCTGAGTAATGCTCCACTGTGTATTCATATCATTTTTTTTGTGTGTATTCATTTGTTGATGAACACTGGCGGGGTCCCCATCTTGGCTCTTGTGAACTATGCCGAGCAAGCAGGGCTGTGTAGGTGTGCAGGTGTCCCTCTAATGCTGCCGCTGTATCCCAGGGAGTGGCACAACTACATGAGAGGAGCTCCACACCCATTCCCATAATGGCTGTCCCACCTTACACTAGCACCAGCAGCGTGGAAGGGCTCCCGTTCCCCACATCCTCACCAGCATTTATTGTTTTTTGTGTTCATTTTGGCTGGGGTGCAATAGATTCTCAGTGTCTGGTTTGGGGTGGGCGATTGAGACACAGTCTCACTGTGTGGCCCAGGCTGGCCTTGAACTTGTGATGACCCTCCCGCGTCAGCCCCTTGAGTGCTGGGATACAGGTGCACACCACCCTGCTTTGTTTAACAAGATTTATTTCTAAAATTAATTTTATCTCTTTACTTTTTCCTTTAAAAAAAAATGCAGCTGCTAGAGTTTCCTCCACTCTCCACGGCTTGTGTTAGGTTTCTGTTGGACGTGGTCATTGTCCAGATCTGTGGCGCAGCCAAAGGTAAAGCAGGGAGACTGCAGAGGCAGGAGGCAGAGCAGGTGCAGGTGCCCAGGCCCTGCGGGGCTCGGGAGGGGACGGAAGAACAGGGTGCTTACCTGCGTGTCCCCCTCTCCGTGGCCAGCGCAGGGGTCACGGCCAGGAGCTGGGTGGGGGCTGGGCTGCCAGCCACTTCCTGTCTCCCGGAGCTGGGAAGGGTGACATCTGCCTATTGGAAACGCCGCTATCTCCTCGCACAGCTGGGAGCTGTCAGCCTGCCTCTGGGGAGAGGGCCCGGGCTTATCTGAAATGGGGAAATGCCAGGCGCTTCGGGGCGCGCGGGGCGCAGAATCCAGGCTGGGGCAATGTCCGAGCTGGCAGACAGCAGCCCTACAACCAGATGTGTGCGCGAGCAGGCGTATGTCACCAGAATAATGCGACTGCACAGAGTGAATGTTCAGTAAATGCGAAGCGCCTTGAACTGATGGAACAGCGACCCCGAATTCATCCGTTGACATCGGCTTCTGCGAATTCGGGGGTCGGTGGTCGCGGGGAAGCAACCTGGCCGCCTGGGTCAGGGCCTCGAGATAACCTGAGTTTCACCCAGGGCCTCCTGGACTTCTGCTTTCTAGTTGAGAAAAAGCTGTCAGTGGGGAGCTGCGCTCCTGAAGCCGCAGACCCGGCGCTGGCGCGGGCTGTTTTAATCAAATAAAACCTGCAGCAAAGTTAATCTGACACGTAGTTAATGAGATAATCGTTGTTGCGCTTCATGGGAATTAGGCATTAATGGGAAGCAGTTTTTATAAATGATGGTAATTATTTTGCTGACTTTTCCTCCACCAAAATGGAGAAGCTTTTTTGTGCCTCTTGCCGCCGTGTGACTTCCCTCCAGCCTGCCGTCCCTGTCGTCTCCGCCTCGGTGATGAAGTTTCCTGTGGTTTGGCGTAACCGGCACAGCCCCACCCGCCCCCACCCAGGCCACAGACAATGGCAAGCTTTGCTTGTGCACCTAGGCTGTGCCAGGGACTGAAACCAAACCGGGCTGGGACTCACCTGCCAGCTCAGCTGCCCCCGCTGGGCTCCGTGCTCGGCCGGGGGCTCTCTCTGCACCCTGGGGACCCCCATGCAGAGTGGTGGCGGGGCAGCAAGCCTTGAGCTTGTCCAGAGGGACCTTGCGTGTACCTGTAGAAAGAAGGGGTCCCCGCAGCACAGGCTTCCCGCTGAAGGGACCAGAGTCCGAGCTGCAGCAGTCCCGTCCTGCTGGTGTCAGCCAGACGGCCACTGACCCCTTGGAGCAGGAAAGGAGCCCACGGTTGTCCTGAGGCCCGAACAAGCTGGTGTTTGTGCAGACCTGGTGGGTGGGGAGTCCCTGTCTTCATCCAGCAGGGCACAGGCGTGGTGGCAGGGACAGGGTTCAGCATTCCTGGTATGACCAGGCCTGCATGGTCCTGGTTTTCAAGGCAGGGAGAACCCCACCTTCATTCCAAGCCTCTCAAAGCCTGAGTCCTGGCTCTGGTCTCAGAAGGGTCACACACTCCCCGTCCAGCCAGGCACTGGGGAGTCAGCCAGCGGGAGGCCCCAAGTGCAGGGGGTGCCAGCCAAGATACACTCCTGCCACCTTGCCCTGGTGCCCCTGGTCTGCCCTCTGCCATCAGCAGCCACACACAGGGAGGCCATGTGCCAAGGAACTTTGTGTCCCTGTGGCCAGGAGCCAGCAGGAGGGGGCAGAGCTCTTGTCCCCTGGCTGGGCTGAGGCCTCCAGGTGCGCTGCCATTGTTGCTTCAGGCAGCCTGAGATCCACAGTCACAGGCTGAGGCAGAAGGATCTCTCAGGTGAAGTCACCCTCGGCAATTGTCTCAAAAAATAAATAGTTGGGGCTGGGGTTTGTTGCCAAGGTCCTGAGTTCAATCCCCAGTACGGAGAGCCCCAGGCCTAATGGACCATACCTGGGGTCAAGTTCCCCGTTGGCTTCCTTCCAGCAGCAGGAGCTCAGTCTCCTCATCTGTGCGATGGGGCCATTGCCAGGCTTGCTGCCCACCTACGGCGGTGACTCAGATGCCAGCCTGTCACCACCAGACATCCTCAGCTACAGTATAAATAGAATGATGATTCCTTCCAGAAATACCTGCTGGGCACCTGAGGCAGGCCAGGCGTGGGCAGGGTGCTCCCCCGGGAAAGGGGCGGCAAGGAGAAGCTCCACCTCGCCCGAGGCCACACGGGAGCAGCCTTGGCCCAGTTCTGTGAAAGATGGACAGGAGGTGACCAGGTGTTCAGGGAGGGCTTCCCCGAGGCGGTGGCGGCGCAGTGGCCAGGCCCAGGGAGGTGGAGCGGTGCCAGCGGCGCAAATGTGGAGCCCACGGAGGCTCCATGTGGCTGCAGGCCAGCATCCATTGGAGAGGGGACACGAGCTGGCCCTGCCTCGCTGGGTGACCTCAGGCCAAGCATCCCATCTGAGCCTCAGCTCCTCAGATCCACACCCGAAGTGCTTCCCTCCCCTGCCTTCCCTGATTCCACCACTCAACATTCCACACCTTTGCCCGAAAAAGTCACAGGAGGATAGGATATCATGTCCGCATCTTGTACAGCAATTAAACACTAGGAAAAATGTATGCAATGTGTTAATT
>NDGM010638434.1:0-15750 GCA_002564305.1 Octomys mimax
AAAAAATAAAAAAAAAATTGTGAAATACATTAATGAATGAATACTGTTTCATCCTTATAGATAAAATTTTTTAAAAAAGGAAAACACTTGTGTGGCATACATTACCAGCCCCTCTCGCCCAGGAGGACACAAAGTGCTCTTCTGCCAAGGTGCACGGGTACCAGTAGACTCCTCTCTTTTCTTTCCATGGTGCTGGGATCCAACCAAGGCTTTGCACAGCACTAGCAACAGCACTGATCTCCAGCCCCAGCCCACAGCACAGATCTTACATCCGATATTTGAATTCCAAATTCTTTGCTTATTTTTTTGCTTGCTTTGCAGCAGGTAAGAGCTGCCAAACAAGTAAGTGGTTTGAGCCACCACGATTTTGGGTACCTTACACCCCACCCTTGAGCATGTCTTTAAAACCTGCTCTCAACAGCAACAGCCAAGGTCAGCTAGGCAGGCACCCTTCACTGTATGAGGCTTTTCCTCAACACAGCTGACCAGACCAGCACTGAATCTGCTCCGAGGTGTGCTAATCCACTGCATGGCTGGGAACCACTCAGATTCAAATCTCTCTCTCTCTTCTCTTCTCTTCTCTTCCTCTCTCTCTCTGTCTCTCTCTGTCTGTCTGTCTGTCTGTCTCTCTCTCTCTTCTGCAGGGGTGGCTCTTTTAGGGGGGCTTTGCTCTATTGCTCAGGGGCTCTACCTCATAGGCTCAAGTGATCCTTTTGCCTCAGCCTCTCAAATAGCTGGGACTCCAGGCATGCACTCAGTTCAAACTTCCTAGTTTGAACACAGAGACTCGGAGGTCATTGTCAGTTGCTGGTAGCTCTCCCAACTGAGAAGTTACGCAGAGTGTCTGGCACTGACACACCAGCACCACATAAACAGGCTGGGGTCTTGGCTCAGGAAGAGAAGCAAGGCTGGCTCACAGTTAGGCAAGGAGCACAGCTGTGCTTCCAGTCCACGGGGTACCCACAAGCGGGGCGGGGCCAGACTAGCTGCCTGCCTCGCACTGACTTCCTGCTCCCTCCCGTCTCCCGTCTCCGAGGGGGGCTCTGCTTCCCGGCCTTGGGTCCAGTGAGATAGCTCTGCGTCCTTTCAATGATCTCTTGAGCCAAGATGGTGTCAGCTTCTATCCTCCACTTACAACCCAACTGAGCCTGCAGTACTGGATTTGGAAAGGGGAGAGCACTCTGAAGGCTCAGTTTTCTCACTGGGAAAATACACGGTTAGACCAAAGGAGCTCAAAATTCCGAGCTTCCAAGGGAGTGTTCGAATCCTCCGGCCATCATGCCACAGCCAGGAAATACGCAGAGACTCCTAGCAGGAAAGCTGAGGCAGGAAAAATTCTGTTGACTCATTTCCCTGCTTCCTGCCCTGACTTGTAGTGCTGAGGAGGAGGAAACAATCCTGGAAAGTTGGAGACAGCTCTGTTCAACCAGAAAAGGGAGCGGCCATAGCCCTGCCACCACTCCCTGCGACGTTACACCAGTGAGGCCCACGGGGGGGCGGGGAGGGGGGCAGGGGGGGATAACATCTTACGAAGGAGGCAGATCAGGTAGTGCTGCTCATGTTACAGGTGAGGCTTCCCCAGGCCGGGCCACAGGGTGCTGCGTGCCCTGGCACGACCGGATGGGTGGCAAAGCCACACAGCTGTGAGCAAGTAACCCCGTTGTGCAACGGAGGGCAGAAAGAGCTCTTTCCTGACTGTGCTCCCAAACCTTCTTCCTGAGCTCCTCAGGCCCACCCTGAGTGCCTCTTGCTTCTGCTCCTCTGGGTTCCCTGCGATAGACAGGCTTATCTTAGCACAGGGGACATGTCACCTCGCATAAGCTTCTCGCCTGTGGCCTGCCTCCACACTACAAGGTCAGGCCACAGCAGGAACGGCCACCACCGACCAGCCCTGCAGTGGCAGAGACGCCCTTCAGGAGGGCGCCAGGGGCCCAGCTTGCGGCAGCACCACTGCAGGCTTCCTGGACTTTTGGCCCCAGATCAGCCATTCTCAGGATCCCCCAGGGCCCTGGAGTGGAGACAGACCTTCAAGTTTCCACTCTAAGGAGAATTACTTCTTGCCTATTTCTGCAGTCAAAAATGGTTCAAATGCCTTCTATGCATGGGCTGTTCCATGATTCTGGTGAAAGCGCTCTGTGAAATGCATGGCCTGGTACACCTTCCAGCTGCGTCTCTTTAGAAAGATGAGAGTGGAGACAGCAGGCCTGTGCACTGCCACACGTGTGGGGCCCGGATGGGCAGGCACAGGCCTTCCATCCAGAGGCTCCTAGCTAAGTGAGAAGGCACCCAGGAAGCGAGCTGGCACCCCATGGAAGCCCCAGAAGGTGCTGACTAGGGCTGCTTCCCCAACAATGCCACTGGAAACGCCTCAACGCACCCACCTGTCCCAGGCCAGAGGCATCACAAGGAGGTCTTTGTTCCAGAGTTCAAAAGCCTCACTCACACTGCTTCCCAGCTCCAGCTCCGCAGGATGCCTGACAAGCCTCCCTTCCCTGCAGCTGGCCTCCAGCTTTCCCCTGCTGGGTACCACCTCCCAGGACCTGAAGTCCAGGCCTCTTTCCCCAGTGGCTCTGGGCCTCTGTCTAAGCTAGTTATAAACCCCAGGCCTCCTGGCTCTTGATGGTGACAGAGTGGGTCTGTGTGGGGACCCTCGCACTTCTCAGGACCCTGCGCAAACATCTGTGGTTGAAAGCAGCTGTCTTCACCAGACTAACAGAAAAGCCATGTAGAACTGGGGATCTCTGCTGACACCCAGGCCACTACTCAGTGACCCAGCCATGGAGTCAGACCAGGGAGAGGGCTCAGAGAGGTCATGGGCTCCGCTGCCACTTTTGTCAAGTGGCCACAAAGTTACCTCCATTTTACAGAGGGGATGACCATGCAGCCTGCAGGTGGGGAAGAATCCTGACTCTAAGGGTGCATCTCCTCATTGGATTTGTGTGCCAGCCTGGGCTACTACAGGTGGCACTAGGAGCATGGGGCCTGGGGCCTTGCCACCAGCCACGGGGAGCTTTAAGCAGGGCAGGTGCCCGGACAGCACGTCCAGGCCTAACACTAATGCCTGATTTTCCCAGGCCTTCCTTTCCCACTGCCAGACAGGACTCCTAAATACTCCTAAGATGCCAGCTGTGGGATAGGGAGGCGGTGAGGCACACATACTCCTGGGAATCCCACGCTCTTACAGTAGGACAAGCTTCCTTACATGTGGCTTCCTTACATGTGACTCCCAAGGACGCCCAGGCTCTCTGCCTCCTGCTGTGGTAGGACAGTCTGGACAGTAGGCAGTGGAGTCCCCAGGCCAGCACTTCCGGGAAGAACGGACCCAACACTAAGGTGGGCTTCTGTCTCTCTCAGATGAAGGTTCCCAAGCAAACAAGCAGCAAGCAGCCCCTTCCCTGGCACCTCCCATTCCACTATGAGACCCCTTTCCTCTGGGTCTCGGGGGTCTTAGGCCTTCATAGGCAGCAGTGCCAGCTTCCCTCGGGACAGGGGAGGAGGATCAGAGTGGGACAAAGGCAGAGAACAGAGCCATGCAGGAAGGAGACCACTGTGATCACCTGGAGACAAGGGCCAGTCCTTACACCAGACACTCAGACCAGCCAGTGGGTGGTATCTCTGCTGACCTCCTTGGCAAGGACTTCTCGCACAGAGCCTGGCCGGAGAGGCATGGAGCCAGACGCATCTCCTCAGCCTCCGAACAGCTATCTGCCACCCAGAGCAGAGGGATCAGGTGCCAGGGACACCCTGGCCGCTTCTCCCCACTCCCGAGACTCACTGCCTCCGTCACCCTCACTTTGTACCCACAGCCACACCCTATCTACAGAACCACCTTGAGGTTATTTGGTTTTTTTTCTGGAAGGGAGCTGAGAGACAAGAGTGGAACAGGGCCACCCCTCTGGGACTGTCCACCAGGCACAGGCCAGGGAAGCTCCTGCACACAGGGGTGGCTCCAGCAAATAAACTGAAAGCAAAACCATACACCAGGAGTCAAGTACAGAACCTCCTAGCAGGCTGCAGGCAAACCACTGGCCATGACTGGGTTCCTGCATCGAGGGCCCATCGTGTCCTGCAGGGGCCGCAGACTGGCTGCCAGACTTGGACACTCCCTTCTCCACCTGTCGTGACTGGTGTCACCAAGGGACTCTGGCCCACTCTGCAAGAACCTGGGACCCAGAAGCCCTCAGGGAGCCATCGGCATGGCTGAGTCCTACGCCAGCTCCTAAAGAAGAGCGGTTCCTGCAGGGCCCTCCTTGGCCTGAGTCCTGGCTTTGTCCATCTGTGCCCCATTTCCAGGTCCCAGTGGACTCCAACTGAATGTCCAGACATCAGCCAGACACTCACCTGGGGCCCTAGGGCCCTGTGGTGACGTCAGGTCCGCCTCCTCCCACCCCCTGCCAGCTGGCTTCTCCTGCCTTTGCCTCACTGGCTTGAAGTTCCCCCAAGAGAGAATGGCGCTGGTGAGCACCCCTTAGCCGGAAGCCACCTTCCGCACAGGCCGTGGATGGCACAGGTCCCTGAGCAGGGCTGGGCACTTGTACCAGGGTTGCCACCCTGCCTTTGCATTAACAAAAGCCAGTTAATTATCCTGAGCTGGGGAGACATTCCTCCACCACCAGGCAAGCTGCTGGCCTGCAGCCCAAACCAACAGGGGGAACCTCAGCCTCTCGGCTTCTCCCTGCCAGATGGAAATAACGTATAGCCGCAGAGGTGGGGGAGGAGGGGGGAACAAAACTGCGCGCGGCCTACAAGTCAGGCCGGCCTGTGGACAGCCCCAAGCCGCTGGGCACTCACCACTTTCGTTCTTCTCAATGACATCCACCACCTCCCCTGCCTGGAGGCTCAGCTCCGAGTTCTCCTGCTTCTTATAATTGGAGACCACCACGTACTGCTCCAGGATCATGGGCTCGGCGTTGGTGTCGGCACCTGGCGAGGGCAGAAAGCACGCGGTGAGCCAGCGGCCGGCCACGGCCCCGCGGCCAGGGCGCCCTCTGTCCATGGGCCTCGTGGGAGGCTGCTCGGTCGCCAGTCCTGCTCCAAGGGACTGCCCGCAGCCAGGGCTCGCAGCTCGTTGGGCCCCAAGGACAGGCCATATAGCACGGCCCCACACCGGCCCGCTGCACGGCGGGGACCGGGGGACATGGGGAGCCAGGGGACAGGGAGGGGGAGGAGGAGAGAGGCAGAGACAGAGGCCGAGGAACAGGAGGGACGAGCCTTCCACTGGGCTGAGCTAGTTACAGCCCGGTGTGTGGGAGCCGGGGGACCAGAGACTGGGGACCACAGCAGTTTCTACAGACTCTGGCGGCAAGGGTGTGTAGGGAGGCAGTGCGCGAGGGGGCAGGCGGCTGGCCCATGAGGGCTAAGCAGTGAGGGAGAGAGGAGGAGGGAGGAGGAGGCCAGGAGGAGGCCCCTGCCTCTACCAGAGCCTGGAAACCCAGAGAGGAAAGGCAGCCCTGCTCCTTTCAGGGCGGGAGAGGGAGCGCCTTCTCCACAGCCCTGGCCCGGTGAGGCAGCCAGAGGGCTTGAGGCCACCAATCACTGGGGTTTACTCACAACCCTTAAATAGAAACACATGAGACCCATCGAATGAGCAGCCGGGGGTGGAGGCAAGGAAGGGAGGAGGGCCCAGACTGTTTACTTGAAACCCAAGAAGAAAGTCCCAGAGCCAGCCCTGGCGGCCAGGCCCACCCCCCGCCAACTTTTCCTGAAGTTGGGCTCCAGGCTCCATTCCTGCACCGCTGGCTCAGGAAAGGCTAAAGGCAGGGCAGGATGGCCCCAGGCCATGGCCGGCCCAGCCCCAATTCCAGAGAAGCCTTGCTGGGCCCATCCGCTGCCCTCTTGCTGCATGGGCCAACTCTGTCTCCTTCTGCCCTGCAGGGCTGGGGCTGGTGGGGAAGCTCTAGCACCAGAAACTGGAGGGTCAAAAGCAGGAGGGGGGCAGGGGAGGGCCCCAGAATCCCAGGAACAAGCACCTTCTCTGCCCCCTATGGCCCCTGGACCAATGGACAGGCATTAGCATGCACAGGGGCAGACAGCAGGGCCGAATGCCTTCCTGACTGGACTGGGCAGGCTGGGTGGGTTTCTATGGGCTTCAACCACCACATCAGCCAGAGCCCAGCAGTCGCCGCACTCAGGAAGCCTTCCCAACCACCCCAAGCCCACAGAGTGCTTGAGGTGCACATAACTACGTGTCCTCCAGCAGGCACAGTGACACAGCTGTAGCCTCAGCAGCTCAGAGGAGCAGGCCGCAGGGTCACTGGCCTAGGCGACACAGCAAGATCTTTGGTCTCAAAAACCAATGAAACCGCATGTCTACCAGTCTCCTCGAAGACTGGGGAGTTCACCCCAGGAGTGGCCACGGGTCTCAAGGCTCTACACAGCTCCTGGGGCCCATGGCCACGTTCCCTAGGTGCTCGAGTTGGACTCAGGTGCCAGGCACGTCAGAGGCTCAGAGAGGGCGGGAGCGCAGCCCAGCTCCCACAGAGGGCCCAGAGCGCACTAGATTCTCGCGCTGTGTTTGCGGGCTCAAACTCATCTCTCTGTCCACGACAGGACACCAGCTGCTGACCTGTGCTTCCTGACATGTTGCTCTTCCCACCTAGCGTCCGCGCACTCAATGGCGCACAACTGCAGGGGAGCTTTCTAAGAACTGATGCCAGTTGGGCATGGCCGCACCCACCTGCACCCAGCACTTTGCACATCCAGGAATATATAAGGAAACCCTGTTTCTAACACCAAACCAAACCAACAGCCAGTTCAAACTGGTTGGGGCTGGACCTAAGTGCATTGTTGAGGCCCCACAGCCCATGGTCCTGGGCTGCAGCCAGAGTGAGAAGTGCTGCTTAGACCCCTGGTCCTCTTCTGGGGAGGCTCCGTGTCCCCCAAAGCTGGGGATGGTGGATGGCCACAACTCTGGGAAATCCCAAGGGGAGCCATCCCTGGAAGGGAAACAACTCCACAGCCCTTGGCTTTCTGCCACGCTGTGCAGGTACTGCAGCCCCTGGAGGGCCTCTGGGACGACACTGTCCTAGCTGAGGGGTGCCACTGATGGTGCCACACGGGTGTGCACGCACAGCCAGGCAGCCCATCATCCAAAGCTGGGATCGTATTTCAGGCAGAAATGCAACCAACAGCTGGGCGGTCAGGCCAGCCCCCTCTGCGTGCAGAAATCCGTACTCCATCCCCCTGCACCCCTTCCTTCCTGGAAAACCAGCCTGAGATCTCGGAGGACCACCAGCACTCTGGGTACAGGTAGGAAAGTGGGGAGAATGGCCTTCAGCGTGCAGAGTGCGAAAGGCTGCAGATGCTTGAGGGCTGCTCCAAGGGCTGGTGTGGACATGCCACAACCACGCTGCTGCCCTCCTGGCTGCCCTTCCCTCCCTGTCCCATGCACAGGCTCCCAGCTTGGCATCTCCTTTCAGGGTGTCGGGACTCCAGGCTCCCTGGGCAAGGCTGGCAGGAACTAGGAGTCTCCAGATGAGAAACCTCGGGGAGGCCCAGAGGCCTGGTAGCTTGTAGGTGGTGACGTCATCCCACAGAGGCAGCCCTGGATCACTCCCAGCCAAGGTCCGGAAAATTGGGGGTGGAGGAGTCTGCTGGAGGCGGGCAGTGGAAGGAGCCTTGTGTGTTCAGACAGAGGGTTTGGCAGGAGCAGGGAGGAGGGGTAGACCTCTTCTAGACTGCAGGGCTGCTGCTCCTGGTGCAAGTGGTTTTGCGTACGCCTCATCCAGGAACGGGCCTGGGGCTTCACTACAGAGCCACGCTGGGCCTCCTGGGGCCCTGACCCCCGCCCACCCTGCACCTCACACCTGTGTTGCTCTGGCCACCACCTGGATGGAACCCTGTTCCTGCCCAATCCTGGCTGCCAACTTACACTGCTAAAGTAGGCCTCTGCCAAGCCAGTCCCTTGCTCCAACACCTCCCCTGGATCCCTGCTGCCCAAAGAACAAAGGCCAAATTCAAGCCCCTGTCATCTTGCAACCCAAGCTCCTGAAGTCCCCCGACCTGTTGTCCCCCATTTCATACACTTATGATTCACACAGAGGCACTGAACACCTCTTCTAAGAAGCCTTCCTATCTGCCTATTCTCCCAACGCCCTCCCAGCGCAGCTGCCCTGCAGGAGGCGGGCTTCCCACTGCTCCATCCCTGTACATTGTCCCCTGCTGGGCATGGCCTCCCAGCCAGACTGACCCGTGTTCTGATGACTCACGGACTCTTGTCCTGCTTTTCCTCTACTTGTTCTGTGATCCTGGGCAGGGCGCTTAGCCTCTGAGCTTTAGCGTCCTCACATGCCCTCAGTGACAGGGACAGTACTGTGGGTGCCACTCGGAGTGTGGAGTGAAGCGATGGGGCAAAGGCCCTGAGTAATCTTCAGGCAGCCGTTCACACATCAGGTATACAGAACAGCAGGCTTCGGGAGGAGCTGGAGTGTTGGCTCCCAAGGCCTTGGCAGCAGGGCAGCTCGGAGCAAGGGCCACAGGCTGGGGAAGGAGGCCAGGGCTGTGCCCACCTCTCTGCCAGGCCTTGCCAGGCACTTGCCAGGGGAGAGGCAGATCAGAGCTCCTGGGCTGCTCTGGGGCACACATCAGGCTAAGCAGCCAGAGGCCTGTGTCCCTCCAACCTCTGCTATCAGCCCAGCCCCTCCAGGCTTCCTGTCGTATCCAGGAAATTCTTCAAGATTTCAGATGGGAAGCTGAGGCCCAGGAGGCATGGTGACCTGCCTGGGATGCTGGCTCTGGACTCCCGGGTCTGCCCCGCCACACACACGGGCCTGACCATCTCCCTGGGGTCTCTGGCTCTGAGAAGGACCCCTAGCTGCCCCTGACCCCACGGTAGTCTCTGCCCAAAGCTCCCGCCACCTTCCAGGCCTGGACACTGCGTCAAGGGCCCTGCAACCCCTCACACGGGTCCCTCCGGACCACGCTGGGCCTGCTGGCCTCTCAGCTATACAGTGGGTGGATAAAATGCATTGCTGTGGACCAAGTGGGCTCCCGCTCCCTGGCCTGCACAGAGGGGAAAAGGGACCGGCGCCCACTGATCAGCTTGGCTGAGCCCTCACCGGTGCCTCAGGAGGGCCGCAGGGGATTGCCCCCCCGCCCCCCGCCAGCTGCTCTTTCCTCCTGGCCCCTCTCCCGGGACGGCACGGGCCTGCCTCTATCCTCTGCCAGCAACTGTATGGGAGGGGCTGAACCTCTAACTCCTGGGGTGGCCCAGCCCGCTCAACCCTGACCCCTCTGCCCTGCTCCCCAACTAGTCCAGGTCTCTGCTCTCAGAACTGAAGGGGCCCCTATAGGGCCATCCTGGACACCCCCTCCCCATGCAACTCCCTGCAGGGCCCCAAAAACCTGCCCTCTGGGTCCTAGAAGCCTAAAGACTAATGGCAAGGCCTTGAGTGGGCCCCAGCGCTGCACAGACAGCCACGGCCCAAGCCTGAGGGCCACCCTACCCAGGCAGGCTCACATCACCACCACCTCTCCCAGACTTCCCAGCTCCCAGGGATTCTCAGAAACCAGCCTCGGGGACATGGAGGGCCCAGTCTCACCCTGACCAGGTCAGCCCCAATACAACACTGAGGTGGGCAGCCCTAGTTACCCTGCTGAGTCAAGGCAGCACTGGTCCCCTCAGAAAGGCTGCACAATGCCCAGATGGCACTGCCAGGACGTGGCAGAGCTGGGACTCAGAGCCTCATGCCCGGCCAGAGCACATCTGCTCACACCCAGCCAGCCCGGTGGAGTCCTCAGGCATCCCGCAGGGTGCCCAGGCTGGGTCTGAGAGCTGGAAAGGGCTTGCTGGGCAGGCGAGGGCACAGTGAGGGGAAAGGGACAGCAGAGGGCTGCGGCTCCTCCCAGTACAGAATGTGGAAAGAAGTGCAGGCAGCACTCCCCACGCGTGCTGGGACACACGCTCATGCGCATGCACACACATGCACGCCCGCCAGTACCTGTCACGTCCTTCTTGGGAGACTCAGCCCAGCTGGAAAGCCACACTTCCGAGTCCCCCGAGAGCAGGCGGCAGCAGGAGGAGAACCAGAGAGAGAACAGTTAGGCAGTGAGAGTCCACAGCGACTGGCAAGTGGCTGCTGGGACTGGAGTGGGCGGAAGGCGGGGGCTGGGAGGAGGGATTTCCTGGCTCTGGGACCGCTGCTGGGCGTGGGCTGAGTGATTACAGAGGCTGAGGCAAGGATAATGAGGTGTCTGTCACGATGCAGGGATCCTCTCCAGCACATAGCATTGTCACGGTCCCTTCCCAGAGTGTACCCCTTCACTGTCATGGTGCTAGAGAAGGCCACCCGGGGTCCCCTTGGTGACCATGAGCATGGCTGGCCCCAGGCTGGGTGGCTCTCAGGGTTCTCAGAGGACAGCAGGCTCAGCAGTCTGGACTCAGCGCCCCTACTGCCAGGGTTGGAGCCCTGAAGCCCGGGTCTCTGGGTGTGCCATCTGCTAAGCCCTGATCTCACCCAAGTGGCCACACAACTCCCCCACGGGAGACAGGCAGCCCAGTCAAGGGGAAGGGCACCCCCTGGAGAGCCTCCAACCTGCCTCCCACAACAGGAGTGGCATCGCTAGTGACCAGGCTCTGGGCCTTGGTGCCCTCGCCTGTTAAAGAGTCAAAGTGTCCTGCCAAGGAGGAGGAGCAAAATCAAAGCACCCCCAAAGAACAACATCTGATTAGGAGGCATGCCGCTGTGGGCACTGAGCCAGGTGGTCCTCACCACGCCTGCCAGGCTGTTCTTCGTCTCAAGGGGTGGAGTACTGGCTGCGATGGGACAGCTATAGGATACCCTGGGGTGCAAGTTAGAGACAGACCCTTGGACCCCAGGAGGGCCACTGCACCCCTTTATGGGCAAGCGCAGCAAGCAGCAGCACACAACCCGAGTCCATACGTGGGGGCTCGTCTTTCACAGTCAACCTGGAAGCTTCTGTCCATTCTGAAACTGAACTCAAGAGGTTAAGAAACTCGCCCAAGCTGGGTGTGGCAGGCACACACCTGGCATCCCTGCACTTGGGCGGCTGAGACAGGACTATCCTTTTGTGAGTTCAAGGCCAACTTGGGCTACAAAGCCAGTTCAAAGTCATCCCGAACTGCTTAGCAAGACAAAAACAAAACAAAACAAAGAAAAAAAACCAAAACAAAACCAAGAGACTTGCTCCAGGCTACGCAGCCAGCAGCCAACAGCCTACCCATGCCTTGCAGGGACACAGGCTTCAGGCAATAAAACTTTGCTGTCACCCACACTCTCCCCTGCTGAGCAAGGCGCCTCCCAACTGCACGCTGCCACCTGTGGAGCCCGAGGAGCCAGCCTCCGGACCTCAGACCTCGCTGCACAGCGGGGCTCGGGTGGAGAGGTCCAGGGTGAAGAAGGTGACTGCGGGGCACAGAGTAGAGCTGAGCTAGCCAGAGGTCAGAGGCTCTCACAAGGCCTTGCATCCACAGGCCTGGGGCAGCAGGTGTGGTGCATCTGGGTTGGATGCCCGGGGCTGGGAAGGACCTCCCTCTGGTCTCTGAGCTCCTGTGGCCAAGGATACAAAATCAGGAGCTCTCCAGCCTGGTGCCCACATCTTGCTAGCTTCCAAAGTCTACTGCTGTCCCCAGAGATGTGGCCAAGCAGCCAAGCTGTGCCCTGGGCAGGCTAGTGTCTGCCCCACCCACCCGGGGGTCTTCCTCCACCCCAGGCTTTTATCCGTACAGCTTCTTTTTGGGGTTCTTCTTGGGTTTTCATCAGAAATGTTTTGGAAAAGGTGAACCTCTTTCATCGAGCCAACAGTAGGCATCTGCCTGACCTGGAAAGCCCAGGAAGTCCTGTTCTGCCGGGACAGAAGTGTTAAGGCACAGGAGAGTGCGCTCCAGGCTGCGGGGGTCTCTATGGGGATCACCCAGTTCTGCTGGTGCAGCGTAGATGCAGCCACAGACCTCACAGAAAGCAAGGTGTGCTGTGTTCCAATAAAACTTTATTTATAGAAACAAAGGTGTGGCCTAGACAGGATATCCCTAGACAGCCAATATGGGTGCATGCCTGCCCCCTTTACCTACTATCAGCAGGCCGGCCTGTCTGTTCCCAAAGGAAAATGGGAGGCTGACCAGAGAAAAGCCTGCTTTTCTGTCTTTTTGTCTTTTTTTTTTTTTTTCAGTACCGGGGATCGAACTCAGGGCCTTGCACTCACCAGGCATGCACTTGTGACACTGAGCTATGGCCCCAGGTCTAAGTCTTTCTAAAGCATGATTTCTCAGTCCCTGAGTATACAGAATTAATCCAGTCCACTGTGATCACCCAAAACTCTTCTACTCTGGAGTCCCATCTTCAGGCCACCCAAGCATGCCCCCTCCTGGGTGGAACAGACCCTTTACCATGCTGTCCCCTGGCCAGGGGGCAGACAAGGCCGCTCGCTGCCCACGGGCTGAAGAAATGGAGATGGTCAGGCCATGCAGAGGGGGTGAGGGCGTGAGGGGCGAAGGACAGCTGCACCGGACACCCATCGTCTGCTTCCTGCCCTCCCCTGGACTCCTCCCCAGCCTCCTCTAAGGACAAAGAACCCAGGCCCCTGAGAACAGGGCGTCAGAGCCGAGTCTGTACCCAGGTCCTGCTGGTCCCTAGCTATGTGAGCCTGGGCAAGGGCCCGACTGGCCTGCAAGCTCACCGCTCCGAGGCAGCTGTTCAATGGTCCAGATTCCCCAGCTAAAACCTGGCATCTCCCTCACACAAGCGCATGGCAGCTGAAGTGAGTCTTTCCAGAGGAAGACTCAGCCTTCCCAGGGAAAACCACTGGAGCAGGCTGAATTTATTGAGACCGCCTCCAGAGAGACGGAGGGCTCCGCCAGCACCGCGGCACAGGCTAGGGCAAGGGCGGCAGAGACTGGGGTCTTGGGGAGGCGGCCTCTACTGTCTGTGAAAGGAATCAGGCCTTGGGGACAGGATAGTTTGATGGAAAAGCTATGGGAAACCAGGGTCAGGTTGCGGTCCTTTCCTCAGTACCCACGTGGCTGGTGCAACTGCCCCTCCTGGCTGGCAACATGCTGAGGACAGCAGCAAGAGTGATGTGAGCATCACCGGGACGAGCTAGGCTGGGATGGAAGAGAAGCAGCCAAAGCCTGAGCCCAATCCAGGCGCAGCAGGCGCAGCGCAGGTGCCTTGCCAAGCTGCACACTGCTACGCTGTGCTGCGGTTTCCGGTTCTCCGTCACCTTTAGGTGGTGCTGGGAGGCGGGGCCTTCACCAGAAGGGGGGCTGAGGGCCTTTCCTCAGTCGTCAGGGCTTGCTCCCCGCCCCACCCATTTCCTACAGGAGGCTGCCTCATCTTGGACCAAGCCTCTGGAGCCTTGAACTCAAACAGACCTCTGGTCAGGCACGACCGTACACACCTCCAATCCCGGCTATGGGAGGCTGAGGCAGGAGGATTCTAGCTCAAGGCCACTCTGGGCTACTTAGTAAGGCCTCAGCTCAAAATAAAATGTTAGCAAGGCCTGGGTATGCAGCTCAAGTAGGAGTGCTTGCCTAGCACGCATGCAATCCTGGGCTCTATCCCCATATCCCCAGTCCTGCTAAATAGTAAACTTCTTTTCTTTATAAATTACCCAGTCTCAGACATCCTGTGATACAAGGGAGGAAAAGACTTAAAAACCACGCGGGCTGCTTCTCACACGCGCAGCCCTGGGAAGCCTATCTGTGTCAGCATGGGCTGCCGCAGCCAGCCCACCCCCTCCGTGTGCACGGCAGGAAGGCACAGTGCCCTCATCCTGGAGGCCGGGTCCTGGTGGCACAGAAGCAGTCAGAGGCCAGGCCTCCTCCCACCGTGCAGGCAGGCTGGCTCCGCCAAGCCCCATGCTGGAAGGGCCTGGGGCTGCTTTAATGCTCCCTGCCACGGGGCTGAAATCATTCATAATTTATGAACAAGAGGCCCTGTGTTTTCATTTCACTTCGGATCCTGCAAATTATATAGCTGGTTATTATGCCCAAGGCTTGAGGGGTCCGGGCCACAGACTCCAGAGCTACATAAATATAAGTGCTGTACTTGAGGCATTTAGTAGGGCTGAGTTATGGTGAGTATCTTCAAAAAGCAAACCTGACAAGTTTGTCTCCAGGTTCTTCCTCCTTCGCTACACCTCTGGCTTCCTAGCAAGCAAGCCCTGTGGGCTGGACAGACACGCTGAGTCCTCAGGACCACAGACAGGGCACTTGGTTACAGCAACATAGCAAGCAGGCAGCAGGGCCAGGGCTGGACCCTACCAGCTGCCACTTGGCCTCCTGCGAGGCGTGGTGCTGCCACTTCCTGGGCATTATCTTAGTTAATCCTCACAGCTATCTGCATTTTACAGGTGAGGATTGCAGGCGCTCCAGGAAGGTTAAGTCTTAGGGAGACAGCAATGTGGGGCCCTCCCCAGCCTCTGGCCAAGGCCTGCCGCGGCTGTGCCTGCTGCTCTCTGAGCATGCAGCCACATTCCTACTCACGCTGCTGCACTCAGCAAGAAAGGGCCTGCCTCCTTCCCCACAGTCCACCCAGTGGAGCGGCCCCACCCAGGGAAGGAACGCACTGGCCCAGCCCTGGGCAGGTGATGAGGGACACTCAGGGTCCTCCTGGCTCAGGTGGGGCCAGGACAGAGTCCAGAGGGCCAGGCCACCGGGTGGGTCTGGTGCAGAGGTGGGGCTGCTTGGCCGGTCTGAGGCAGGTCTGCAGACTCCAGGGTGCTGGGTGGTGTTCCCAGCAGCTGCTGCCTGACCTGGGCAGCCCCCTCAGTTCCCAGGGTCTCCCTGTCCTTGAGGGCATTTGTGCACAAACACAAGCTCAATGAGTTCCTGGATCCCTGCCGCCCCCTCCCCAGGCTGCTCTGCCTTGGTGGTCCTGCACTTGCTGGGAAACCTGCTCCCATGTCTCCACTCACCAGCTCCACTAGAGGCCCTGGCCCCTGTGTGTGAGCTCACAGAAAAGTGCAGGCCAGGCCAGCAAAGGTGGACAGAGGTCTGTGGCCCAGAGCGCCTCTACACCCGGTGCCCACAAGATCCTTGAGACGGGGTGTGCAGGTGGCTGAGAGTCACAGCCAGGGTGCTGAGAGCAGCCACAGGAGTGGGCTCTGGCTATCGGACCCCCAGTCCTGCTGGGCCCTGCTGCGGGCCACCTGGCTCCCTCCCTGTCTCGCATTGTCAGGGAGGGGCACGGCCACCCTCCCAGACGTTCCTGTTTCTTGTGGGGCCATCGGGTGGGCGGGCAAGCTGGCTCCTCCAGCCTCTGCCGGGCACTGCTAGAACAGCACATCCTTCTTCCCCAAGGCTGCCGGGCACCAGCAAGCAGGGAGCTATGGCGGGCTCCCGAGGCTGCAGCGACACCTGGCTGGAGCGCAGGGGAATGGGATGGGGACCGAGGCCAGTAGGAGAGCCTGTGCCTGAGCAGGGGCTGAAGACACTCACTTCGGAGGTGCGCCTGTCTCCCCCATCCTGCCCTGTATCAAACTGACCCCTGAATGCCCACCAAAGGCCAGAGCCCCGGCACATGTGGGTGCTGAAGAGAATGTGCTGGGAGAATCCTAGCATGGCATCCATAAAAATGATATAGTTGATTCGTGAGAATTGTGATAAGCCAATCATAGTGTTTTGCTTGTTTATTTATTTATTTATTGGCAGAACCAGGGATTGAACTCAGGCCCTTGCGCCTGCCAGGGAAGCGCTTATTTCACTGAGCCATCTCCCTGGCCCCTCTTTTGGAAACCAAATAATAAAAATGTGGACTTGATACAAAGCAATAAAAGATTGTAAATGTCCAAAAA
>NDGM010638489.1:0-10155 GCA_002564305.1 Octomys mimax
TTTGAAACTGTCTCATTGCTATTTGTTTCTCAATAAAATTATGGAAAAAAAATTTAAAAATAAAAATCCAGCTCCTAAGCCTGAAAAAAAATGAATAAAGAAAATCATCCCCTACTATACCACGTTAAATGTTACTGAATACAAATAAGCAGATATCTGGAGCAGAAATGTTCACATGTCTGATATATTTCTTGCATAATTCAGCCATGAAAAAAAGGAAGAGCATATGTAACTACTGTCACATAAATTCTGATAATACTCTAAAGAAAGTCCAATAAATTCAAAAGATATTAACAAGTGCCTGTCTAATGACAGGTACCTTCCAGGCACTGAGAAGTGAATGGAGTCTAAATCCCCATCATGGTGCTCCCACAGCAACTTTCGGTTGGAAGGAGATGAACAGTAAATGCAGACCTAAAAGCAGTGTAAGAAAACCAACAAAGGGCATGAAGAAAAGAAAGAACATGAGCTGAAGTCGCACTGAAGGCACAAGAGAACTGAAAACCTGAAAGCTAAAATATGGGGAAAAACTTGAAAAATTATCCCAAATAGAAAGAAGCTAAATTTGTAGAGCCAACTGTCAGGGGCTCCCTTACTAAATATCTCCTAAGGCTGTATAGTCAGAGGGGAAAAAAATCTAATTTTCTGTTTTTCACAGTATAAAGCACAGAATTGAAAATAAATTGCTTTGTTAATCAAAATGATATTAATTTAACTAGATTGTATTCATATTTTACCCATTCTGCTCAAATCAAAATTGGGGAATTCTATCTACGATGTGTCATGAAAAATGTTGCAACAAATATTGCAATCTATATGGCCATCCAGGATTTGGGATTCACGCCCCACTGACAAAGTGATTCACTTTTCGTTTCAGGTTGTTCGGTGAAATATAACATAGTAGTACTCAAGGAAAGGAGCTGGGTGAAATCCTCCTACCCCATAGCACTGCTCAGAAATATTGTTTGTATTAGATAAATTAAATCCTTTGTTCTTTCTATGTAACTGTGGAGGCCATTGAAATACAAGAATGATCATTAATTTTGCTGGTGATCTAAAGAATAATGCTTACTATAGTAAACTTTTGCGGCCGTGGTTTGGGATCCAGCACAACATAATTCGGCATGAATTATATTGCATTTGAACTGATTTCCTCCACATTTTTCAACTTTCTAGTCATATTCTACTTTCTTCACTTTTGAAAAAAAAAAAAGTTGATGCAGATACATATATGATATGGAAGGCACAAAATGCTGTATGTCTGAATATTTCCAGATAGGAAAACTGGTTTCATTTAAATGTGGCTGGCTGCCCAAGCCATCCATGCAGTCCCAGCCCTAGCAAAGATTTGAGAAGGGCAACCAACCTTTAGAGCAGAAGTGATGGCTATTTTTGTACTGCAAATGCCTTGGTTTCGTGTTTATTTGTAAAATTCTGGCAGCTATTTTGAGATGTTTCTGAGTTGCAATAAGAAACATTATGTCCATGAATTTGAAAAAAGAGAGAAAAATTAAAAATAAATTGATTTTAGCGTATGGATTTTTTTCAAAAAAAATTAAATTCATTATCAAACAGATTTTGATATTCTTGTGTGGGTTTTGTGTAGGGGGATGTGTCTCTCCTAGCTGGCTGTTTCTGGAAGATGCTTGAAGGGGAAAATACAGATCTTTTTAAAAGATTCTGTGTTCTAGTTTTCCAAAGTACATTTTTAAACTTGTAAAAAAGTTTATGTCTGCAATGTTGATGGCTTGTTGCTGACTGAAGAGAAGCCATCCACGAGCCAGTGGGATTTCTGGACTAATACCACATCGGGGCCAAACAAAGGTCCTGGGAGAGGGTACCTGGCCATTGTTCTCTGATTCCTGCCTCAGTCG
Source organism: Octomys mimax (assembly GCA_002564305.1). NCBI lineage: Eukaryota > Metazoa > Chordata > Mammalia > Rodentia > Octodontidae > Octomys > Octomys mimax. The sequence continues at coordinate 1,875 of NDGM010638489.1, forward strand.
GCCACTAGACATGATTTAGGCAGATTGCTTAAGCTATGAAAAACTTGATCAGACTTTTGATTTGGAACTCAGGCTAAAGGAATAGATGTACATTTTTTAAAAAATCAATGTGAGATTCTATCATGCTTCAAAATATCTAAATTATAGCATATCTAGTATTAAAAAATACCATGATTGGGAGTGGTTATGATAATACCAGCTATTAGAGATTACAAGCCTACTCTTCAGCCTGAACATGGTCAAGCTATTCAATTCCATGTTTACTCCACAAAAGGAAATAGTGGATGGATGGGCACTGCTAAGAAACAGAGTAAGAAAGATTACTTGAAAGTGAAAATAATAATCGTATCTCAATTATTTCGGGGGTCTGCCAGTTAGCTCAGTTGTTTGAGCGCCTGCTCATGCAAATGCAGTCAGGGGCAGGATACCACGGTTCGATTCCCACTTCCACCTGCTTTACCAGACCCGCCCATAAGGCAGCCTGAGCCAGCCAAAAAAAAAAAAAAAATCAATTATTTCTCCTTCAAAAGCCATCTCTCTCCTTACATATTTTGTATATTCCTATTGTTTTCCATTTATCTTGACTAAATTCTTGGCCAACAAAGATAAAATGAACACAGTAGAGGGAAGTCCTTTGCTGCACAAATCTGTTAGAATCCATGATAGTAAAGAGCTACAAGAGGCACACTTGCCACATGGATATTATGAAAAATAGGGCAAGAAAAAAGCAAAGAAGAAAGCAAGATTTTAAATTTAAGCTTATTGCTAAACTAGACCACTATACCTCCATCATATTAATAACTGGCTAATTTTCAGGTAAATATTTGTTGGTATACTCTTCACTGAAGTATGTAATTTAAAAATATTATATTGCTTGATAATAAATATAAATATTTTTGCAGCACTTCCAACAATGACTTTGCTATCTATTTACATTTTTCAATTCTATATTTTTCAAAAAATCTGGGATAAAATGCAGAGTGCATATATGTTATTCCGAACACTTGTCAGAAAAAGATTGATTTATCCCTTGGGAATAGTGAGGCTGAAATCCCAATATTCCTTCTGCCAAGAATTCCGGAATTTCAGAGAAAATGGCAGATATGTAAACATGTTTTATCTGTGCCAAATAAAACTTTTAAAAGGCTAGACACAGAGAAATGCATGGTTCTTAAAAAGCACTTTGCAGCTCACAAAACACTCTACTTCCTCGCTTTCATTTGAAAATCACAATAGTCTTTTGGAGTAGCCTGAGCTCACCTCCTTCCTGCTCCACTTGCTGCAAATGTGTGTAGCAGAAGGGTGGATATTCACAGCTGAAAGATCCAGAGGTTGAGCTCACTAATCTAGGAATGGCAGGCATAAGACACTGGCCATCGCTAGCCTTGCCAAGGTGAGCAGCATATTTTCCTGCCATTCTGCTGTGCAAATCCTGTATTTCCCCAGCACAGCAAAGAGACTGAGCTCTCTATTGCATGATTATGTCATACCCTGTGACATAGTTGGCCTTAGGACAGAGCAACAAGCTCAGCAGTATGACACATACCAGGAATCTCTCACTCTGAGAGGCTGAGGCAGGGTGACTGCAAATCCAAGCCTAGCCTGGACAGCTTAATGATGTAGCAAGACCCTGGCTCATATCTTTTTAAAAACATTAAAACAAACTAAAAGTATAAATGTCTCCAAGGGCTGGGGATGCTCCTTCTTGTGAAGGCCGTGAGTTTGATCTCCAGGACCAAAGGAGTGAAAAATAAGACAGTAATGTAATGAACTGGGCTAAATCTGAACAAATTCTGAGCTCCCTGAAAGAAAGAAGAGTCCTGTATTGTGTGGCTGGTGGCAGAATAAGAGGTCAGAGACTCCAGCCCAGTACACGTTCCCTTGTTGGCTGGGAGATGGGAGGACCCAGATGGCCAGGTAAGCGGGTGGCTTCTAAAAGGGAAGTGCTTCCAGCAGGTAGTCAGCGAGAAAACTGGGACTCTGACTTGATATCTGCAAGAAATTGAATTTGGCTACTAAGGATGAGCTTCCAAAGCCCTCATATAGGCTGTAAGTCTGAAAGACACTTTCATTTCCATCCTGTGATACCTGACCTTCGAGATTCCCCCTCTTCTAACCTCCAGCACCATGAACTCACTGATGGGTATGATTATAAGCCATTAAATTTGTAGCAATTCTGTATGCAGGAGAAGAAAATTAGGAGAACTCATGCATGACTTTGAATTTTAAATTGGGCCACATTTAGTCCCTCTGCAGTATATGTGAAGACCCAGTCATGGTTCTTGATTTTACCCTTTTTAAATTTCAACTTCCCACAATCCTGCTAGGTCAATATTTATCTCCACTTCACAGGTGGGGAAAGCAGGAAAACCCGTGTTTAGATACATACTCAAGATCTTACTTAAGGGGTTTAGGAGTGGATTGATTCTAGCCTTTGTCTTCACAGTAACACTTCACTTCCCAATTGTCACAGTCAGCTTTGTCTCCACTGTCTATAGGATAAGTATTCACTGGACAATGATCAAACCTTCTATAGATGGCAACATACAAAGAGAGAGGTCCAAACACATCTGCAACTTATTACAGTGATCTGAGCATGCCCATGTATGAAGCAGCACAACTCAAAAGACCTAAATCTTGAAAGCAGCCTATACGCCCATCAACTGATGAATAGATAAAGAAAATGTGCATGTAAACAAGGGAGTACTGCTCTGGCTCAAAGAAGGACCAACTTGAGTTGTTTGTAAGTAAATGGATGCATATGACAGTATAGTATTAAATGAAATAAATTAGACCCACGATCTTAAGTGTCACATGGTATTTTTCCTTGTGAGAAACCCCCAGTATAAACACAGCAAGATGAAAGATAGATAGTAAAAAAAAGAGAAGAAATAAACCTTTTGCAAAAGGGAAGGAGAATTCTACCTAGTACCCTCTTTCCCTGGCCCCTGTAGCACAAGGGGTGGATGGTACCCTTGATTCCAATAAATGGGCCACAGCTCCAACTTGTTCCATTTATCCAATGGCAGTGAGCTCACTAGTCACATCTGGAGTGCCTGAGGATTCTGGCCTCCCTAGACATCTTCTTTTATCAGATTACTTTGGCGCTTCGTTTCCTGCTTGTATTTAGATTTGGGAGTTCAGGGACTGAACCAAGAGAAGTAGGAAGGGCCTGGGTCAGGCAGTGCCCATGGAGGATCAGAAAAGAGATTGTTGGTACCTTGTGGATTCTGATCTTCTCAAACAATCATACCTTTTCCGTTCACTTTTCTTTGTTAGCTCTGATGGTGAAGTCAAGGGAGGAAATGCTGCCAATAAGAAATTATTTTTCCAGTTTGTTCATTTGTATTAGATTTACAAAGGTGAGTTCTCCTCTGAAACTCTGGTAATGCTGGGGAGGGTCCCAAAGGAAATAAAGAGGTAATATCTCCAATTATTATCCTAAGTGAACACTTCAAATCATCATGACAGTCTTATAAATACTAATCTCAAAAATAAAATTGACATGGAGAAAACGTAGATGGAGAGCCTCAGTTAGGGTTGCTAGATTTAGCAAATAAAAATACAAGATGCCCAATTAAATTTGGATTTCAGATATATAAAAACATTTATTTTTGTAAAAGTATGTCTCATATAATATTTTGAACATGTTTGTACTAAGAAAATTATTCTTTATTTATGTGAATTTCAAATATAGTCGGATATCTTGCTCTTTATCTGTAACTCTACCGTCATCTAGCCCCATGACATGTGTGTGGGCACACAAAGATGGAAAGATAAATAAGCACATTTCACCTCCTAAAAATATACAATCAGGCATGGGAAGAGATATTAGACATAGATGTTGTATAAAACCATAACAATGCACATGGATAGCAATGATAATTAATATTTTTCAGGACTTTACATTGAGCCAGCCCTGAGCCATACATTTTATATTTATCATTTATTCTCAGAGCAACCTGGAAGTAGACCTTATTATGACTGTTGGTTGAGTATACCAAACCCAAGCATCCATAAAGCTCCAAACTTTGAAAGTTTTGAGGGCTGACACAGCAAAACAAGAAGAAATTTCTATACTGTAAAACTATGCCTTGCACAAAATTATTTAAAATAATTCATAAGTTGCCTTCAAGGTATTTGCATAAGGTGTGTATGAAACAAATGAATATTTTATCCAGGCTCGAGTCCCCATCCCAAATATATTACTATGCCTGTGCAGACACTCCCAAACCTAAAATGATTTCAAATCTGAAATAATTTCAGAAGAGGAACACTCCATTTGTGTCTCCTTGTAGATGTAAAATTGAGGCCAAGAGAGGACAGATGAGTTTCTAGGGTGATGTGACAAGCACAGGGCAGAGGTAGAAGTCAGACATGGATTTTTTTCACCACTATATGCTGCAGTTTCCAAGATGGCTGCAGGAAGACGATCCACAAAGCCAAGAGGGTGTCGTTGCTGTTTGATGAGGGAACGAACATTTATACCTCTTGAGGGATAGCTACTGTATGGATCAGAGAAGAGTAGCTGGGCTTGGAGACAGAGAGAACAGCATGAAGGAATGAAAGTGGAAGTGGAAGGAGAAAGGGTGCAACATGCCATGGGGTTGGGAACCAGGGAGGAGAAACTTGAAGGAGAACAGATGAAGAGGAAGTTGGTAAGCAATGTTCCTAAGGCACTGAAGGAACTCAGTCTGGTGAGCATGAAGAAGGGGCCAGCACAGTCACATATTTATCTTATCAAGTTGTATTGGCCATCAGAGAGCAAGGCTTTCCAGATGGAAGATTTCACTAGGGTTAGATAAGTTGCAGGAATACAGATAGAGACAGAAGATCCACAAGGGTTGGAGTGAACACCACAGAGCAGGCTTTCCCACAGGAAAAGCCGAAGTCCACTCTGTGGACACCACTGTTCCCCACCCCCACCAGAAGCATGACAGTGAAACGACCCAGCTTGTGCACCCAGGATTGTTCGCCTCTGGCCTCCTCCACAGGAGCCTGGGGGCAAGTACAGCATGTATGATCTTAGCATGCCACAGCTTCCAAGAATGAAATCTGACACCTTTTTGAAACTCTATAAAAATTCATCACTGACCTTTTTATATTTTCAAGGAACTCTAAAGAAGAAGCGAGCTGACTGAAATGAGGGCACAGATGACTAAATCCTAATTCTGGAGAAAGCTGACTCTATGTGAGTGAGCCTTTTTGTTTGCAATAACTAAAAGCAAAAATATGACAACTCAAATTGTCACTATAATAAATTACAATTTGGTGAAATAAAAACACAATGGATAGAATCCAAAGGAATGTGCTCAAATTAAAATATCTACAGAATTTTCTCTGGGTAGCTCCTTCTCATAGACTGTGGGTTGATTAAACAACACATCTATGCTGTCCCCTTCTCTGTAGCTCCACCTACAAGGTCGCAGAATGTCATAAGACAACCCCAAGGCAAAAGTGAGGTGTTTCCTTGGCATTTACATTCCCTTCTTCTGCCAAACTGGAGAAAGCTCCATGCTGCAAGTCAGCTGCGTGCCCTTTAGCAACTACTACGTGGAGTTAAAAATACGCAGCTGTTGTCCACTGTTCAGAATTGTCCTGGCAGCAAGATGTTTCTTTTGCACAATGTTTTCTTTCTGCTTTTTTTTCCCCTACAGTAAAAGGTTTTTAAATAATTTATACTGAATTGTATGCCTGCCTAGTATCTGAGAATAAAGATAAACTTGATGGAAGTAGTCCAAGCAGTAGGCAGCTCTCTGGTGGATGGTGGAGTTAAAATGCCTCTCTTACATTTCACCTGGAGTCTCCAATCCTAGATTCCATTGATTTTTCTGAGTTCCTTTTAGGTACAACATTAAATTTTAAAATGCAAAAATTGATCCTAGGTCTGTCAGCACATCAAATAAGCAAGGTGTGCATTTCTCCAAGGAAAACACCGTACGAACCTAAGATCCAGGTAAGCAGGTTTTTTGGTTCAGGTTCACAGACTGAAGCCTCTTGCATTCTTCCAGGCAGGAGGCAGCAGCAGCCACAGCGAGCCTTCCTCTCCCTTTTATCTCATCTAGGATAGAGGCCTATTGGATGGTGCCCTCCACACCCACAGTAGACCTTCCGGTTATCCACGCCCAGCTCTGCTGAACCAGTCGGGGGCTCTCTTAATCACATTCACATATGCTAGCTCCACCCATCTCCATGAAGCCCCACCCCTGAGCCCATGAGGCTTTGTGTGATGTCTAGATACCAAGCCATGACATAAGGACACCCATGTTTAAAGCAGCAAAACTCACAAGAGCTACATCTTGGAAGCAGACTATGTGCCCATCGACGGATAAAAAGACTTATTTTAAATAGTCTTCAAGCTTTTGTTGTTCTTAGAATCCTCTACATGACACTGGTAGTTATTTCTATAGTCAGATAGCCTTAAATGTCTCTGTTAAGTGGATTTGCTTTGGGTTTCTGCCTCATGAAACCACCAAGTGCAAGCATGCTAACCACTATTTCATTATTCTTGGTTTTAGACAATAAAGAACAGTCACAAGACAGAAGGATGCTCTAGGCATTCTCTGGCAGACAGTTGTCACATCAACCTGGCACCATGGTACTTTCACCCTCCCACGCTCAGCACCAAAAACAGAGCTCAAATGGGGTGGCTGCGCATATAAGCACTCAAGCCCCAGCTCTGCTCAGTAGTGTGAAATTCAGCCACCAAATCCCCCTCCAGCAATGAGCCACCACTGTGACTTCATAAAATAAAAGCCTTTAATTCTTAGGTAGAAGTATCTTTAACCTGTCAGACCGAACACGCTCTGCCTGATGATGACAAAGTAGAAGATGTGTTACCCAGGTGCTGGTTTCAGGGCGACACGTGAAAAAATTTTAAAAGGCAAATCACTAAGCCACCGCTGCTATTGTGGTCTAATCACTGGTTTGCTGCAGTAAATGACAAGGCAGTGTCCCCATCGCTGCACCAGCAGTGGCCTTCTTCTCCGTGTGCACAAAGCCCATTGTTTTCCTGTGTCTGGCAATGACTGAAGCCTGGCGGAGCTCTGGACGCGGAGACGTCACCAGAAGTGAGTGCAGCGACATTTCCAAGCGGATTTCCATAACGGGAATGGCTCCAGGTAGGGCCCGAACCAGAGCTGCGCTCTCAGTAGTACAAAAGTCTGTGATTTGTCATCGGTGAGGAATCTAAAGAGCAGAAGGGTGAAGGTGTACACCAAGAGCCTGAAGAATTATACACACTAAGCCTGTGCTGCCTGTTGTCGAATGAAAGAAAGGGTAGAGATGTCCAGACAGCACTCACTCATCAGCATGAGGTTGTCTAATGCCTCCCTCTGGGCTGTCCCCTGGAGGATGACAGGGGTCGAAAGCCTGCTTCCTGCTGTGGTGCAGTGCACAGAAGAATGAGGAGGAAAGCCCGTGAAGAGGTGCTGCCTCTGATGGGACCCTGCTTAATCCCTGGACATTCTCACTAAAACTAAGACTGTTCAGTGAAATTCTTCCTAGCTGCTTCTAAGATTTTAAAAGTTCAAAAATTATGTAAAATGCTATGCATAAAATAAGCCTTTCTTCGCCATGTGGTGGGGAATTTAAAATAAACATTTGAACAAGAAAATATGCAAAACATCTTATTTATATCTAATAATAGGTAGATAGAGAGTCTAGCAGAGTTAATTCATTTGTGATTTTTTTTTAAAAGAATGGCTTATAAATTTGGCATCCAGTTCTGACCCAGCCGCCACCCACAAAATATCTGTCTTTCAAAAAAGAAAAAAGAAAAAAAAATCTGTCATCCCCTGAACATGTATCCTGTTGCTAAAGATACAACTATTTCCCCAAATCTCAGTGTAAAACCCTTATGTCCACTCCGGGAGACTGATGCAAGAGGATTGTAAGTCTGGAACTAGCTACAGGAATTTTTTACTTTGGCAGGCCCTGAATCATAATTTAAAAATTAAAAAAAAGGCTAGGGGAACCAGGCATGGTGGTGTACACCTGTAACCCCCTCACTCAGATTGAGAAGATCACTACAAGTTTGAGATCAGCCTGGGAGCTACAAAAGTGAGCATAGTGCCAGCCCAAACTGCACAGGGAAACCCTGTCTCAAAACAAACAAAACGAAGGAGGAGGCTCAAAACAAACAAAACAAAGGACGAAGAGGAGCAGGAGGAGAAGGAGAAGGAGGAGGAGGAGGAAGAGGAGGAGGAGGAGGAGGAACAGAAAGAAGAAGAAGAAGAAAGAAGAAGAAGAAGAAGAAGAAGAAGAAGAAGAAGAAGAAGAA
>NDGM010638686.1:0-10105 GCA_002564305.1 Octomys mimax
CAATTTTTAAAATGACAGTTAAAGAAACCAATGATTTCAAACATTAGGGCATATGAACAACTTCCAAATAAATTTCAATAACTTTTCTACTTTATATGTAAAAACAGAATTAAAAGAAAGGACTTTGTTTGTCTTGAGGAACCAGCGATTGAACTCACGACCTTGCGCTTGCCAGGCAGGCACTTATTCTACTGAGCTATTTCCCAGGCCCCCTAAGAAGGGACTTTTAAATCTTTCTTCTGAGGATTACCATAAATACATGTTGTCAAAACGTGTAAATGTAAAGGCTTTATGGAAAACTGCGAACGCAGTCTCCCCAAAGCTTCTTTGAGGCACCCCGTGGGCCTGTTTTCACCCTTACCACGAACCCTTGAACAGACTGATCTACAAAGTGAATTTAAGCATTTTCTATGTCAAGAGCTGTGAGAAATACCTGATCCTCCAGCAAGAGCTCCTTTGGCTATGTCACCATTTCTCTGGTCAACGGTTTTCTACCAAAAACAAAAAACAGCAAAAAAAGGAGGCTTTAAAAAATTTTAAAGTGAAAGTAAAGAGAGTTTCGAGTACTTGCCTTGCTTGCCCAAGGCCCTGGGTTCAACCCGCACTATGGGAGTCAGGGAAGGTGAAAGAAAAAAATTATCAGAGCCCTCCAGGGTAGTTAGCAAAGGGCCCTCGGTACCTTCTCTGCGCCTTCTGTCCTCCTGGTCCTCTTCATGATCTCCTCAAGCCGCTGCAAGAAGGGGGAGCGAGTGAGAGCACGCCCACCTGTCATCTCATGCAGCTCAAGGCCTTTAGCTGGCTTCCCACCCAGAATTAACCAGGCAGCTCGCGGGGCTCTGCCCCGCGACGGTACCTTCTTGCGCTCCAGGCGCTCCTGCTCCTCTCTCTGGAAGTGTTTCTCCCGTTCCTGCCGGACCCTCTCAGCTTCCTCCCGAACCCGGGCTTCTTCTTCCTTCTGCAGACAGGAAGGGGTGTCGGCACCGAGGCTGTTTCCACCCAGGATCGGGTACCCCCACCCCCGCAAGCCACTGCAGGGGCTGGGCCGGGCGCACCTGCTTCTGGGCGCGCTCATTCTCCGCGCGTTCCCGCTCCAGGCGCAGCCGCTCCTCCTTCTGGGCCTGCTCAGCCTCCAGCCTGCGGGCCTCCTCCTCCCGGCGGGCCCTCTCCTCCGCCACCCTGAGAGCCAATTGCTCCTTCTTCTGTCTGGAGAAAGAAAAACAGAGACACGTGAGGGGGATGTCCAGAGGACAGGCCTGAGTCCATAGGCACCGCATGGAGAACTCCTTGTGGCCCAGCGGGAAACACGGGCTTGGGTGTGTTCATGGTCAAGGACAAAATGGGAAGTCATGCTTTGTTTTTTGTCCTCCCTTCCCAGCTTCTGTGGGCCTGTGGTAATAACCCAAAGCAAGATGGAACCGCTGATATTTTGGGGAGCTATGATTTAACTGTGTGTATCTTTAAAGGCTGAGACTTGCCCCATGAGGTGGCGCATGTCTGTGATCCCAGCACTGTGGGAGGCTGAGGCAGGAGGATCATAAGCTGGAGTGTGGACAATGGAGCGAGACTGTCTCAAAAACTAAAATCAAAGGCTGGCGATGTAGCTCAGTGCAAGACCCTGGGTTTAGTCTCTAGCACTGCCTGAAAAAACCAAAGTAAAAAGAAATATACTAAGAATAGGGAGATAGATCTTTTGTAAAAGGGAAGGGGGCCAAGATATAGGGTGGGGGGCAGGAGGACAGGATGAGAAAAGAATTAAGGTGTGTTTGGTACATGTTCCAACTCTCCATAAGCAGAGTGATCATTATATACTGAAAACATAAAATAAATAAATACATAAACAAAGGGCCTGGCCTGATAGCTAGGTAGACTAAAGCGCCTGCTAGGGAGATGCAGGGGCCAGGATTCGATCCCCAATGTGCAGTGTGGGCCTTCCCTCCAGGGTGCGCTGATACAGTGATTGGATTGAGATTGGGCATGGTGGCGCGCACCTGTAATCCCAGTGCTTGGGAGGCTGAAGACGGGAGGATCACTATGCCTGGGATCTACGTGGTGAAACCCTGTAGACCCTGTACTAAATACATAACCCCTCCCCCCAAAAAAACCTCAAAAAACAAAAACTTGTAGTGATATGAGCCAGCAGCTTACTGTCCTGAGGGAGTAAGGAAAAAAGCACAGAGCCTAAGCAAACCAGCCCCTTGAAATTCTGGTAGGGCTGGAGACTAGGTAACAGATTCCTGGAGAAGGCGCCTGACTGTTTTAGTTCCTTTACCTGGGAAGTTACCAGTTATGTGTAGACTGCAGAGTTTGGTGAATGCCCAAAGGGGATGTAAATAGCAGTTTGTTTACACCAAATTAGTTACGCACATTACTTAGCCTGTTTTAGCCCAATAAATGTGAGAAGTTTTGGTGGTGCCAACTAGTACGGGACTAAGCTCGAGTGGCTGTATTAATCCAGTTTTCTCGTCGTTTCTTTTGGCTCTGGCTGATAAAACACAACAAAACTTTAAAAGCTTAAAAAAAAAATTAAAGCCTCAGACTTGTATAACCCACATGATGGCACTTTTTAGTGACAAATTTGAAGCATCCCACTGCGCAAGGAAATCTTTGTAAGTAAATAAGGTTACTATGTTCCCCCCAGGAACAGGAGGGACAAAGCCCACACTAGGGCTCCACTGGTTAAAACACAGGCTGTGTCCAAGGAGGAGGCCCACCGGGGAGCAGCTCTATTTGTCTGAAGAACAATGATATTGACATTAGCCTTATTAGGGCCAGAAGGTGACAGAGAAAGTAAACTGTCCCAAGCATACTGTCTGGCAATCATGGAGTGCTTAAATCTCACACTGCTCCCTCAGAGTTTTACCTGAAAGAAAACATGAATATTTATTATGTGGCTTTAAAATGATAATTACACAGCTAATAAAAACCGAAGACTGGAGATTTGGTAAGTAAAAACGGAGACCGCAGAAGGGCATCTCTGCTTTGATTATAATCAGGTAAGTATGTATTTCCTTACGTGTGTTTGGGTACGTACCCCTAACTTCTCACACCTTTCTAGATGGTTCAGACTAGCAAGGGCCAGCCAAAATTACACAACTAGGGAGATCTATAAGACCATGACTATAGCTTTTTGAGATGAGGTTTGGCTCTTCCTGGGTAGTTCAAGCTGGCTTTAGATTCACTATATAGGCCAGCCTGGCTTCAAATTGCAGTGATCCTTCTGCCTCAGCCTCTTTAGTGGTGGGGGTTATAGGAATGTGTCCTATGCTTTGCCCCATTTTCTTCTTTAAACCTTTCTCCACCATTACTGCACTGTCACTAGTAAGAAAATGCAATTCAAAGGGTTTTTTTTGGTTAAGGAACACTAGGCCAGCTGTTTCTGAAAGGTTCCCTTCTGTCACACTGCCACTCTCTTCTTCAGGTGGAAGACTTCCCACAAGGCACTGCTGACGTCCTGTCACCACCACCCCTTTCTTTACCTTTCCAACTCTTCTTTCTCCCTCTTCTCTCTTTCCTCCTTTTCTCTCTGCTCTCGGGCCAGCCGCCTCTTCTCAGCCAGCAGCCGTGTGGCCTCTTCAGGGTCCGTGGTGCCTGCGGAGACCTTAGGAGCAGCACTGGTGGTCATAGTGGACGGTGCAGCAGGGACAGAAGCCGGGGCTGGGGGTGTGGCAGGGACGGCAGCTGGAGCTGGAACTGGAGCCGGAGCCAGAGCCGGAGCTGGAGCCGGGGCCGGGGCCGGGGCCGGAGCCGGAGCCGGAGCCAGAGCTGCAGCTGAGGCCAGGGCTAGGGCCGGAGTAGGCGCCTGCGCTGGAGCAGCTGTACAAACGGGTATAAGAAGAAACTCCGTTGGAAATAAAACCCAAAGAACATAACAAAAACTAGCATTCTCACTAGAATTAATCATTATCAAAGGGCATGTTTATTACTGTGTGTTCTCATGGTTTCACTGTATCCTATCTGTAACCAAGCAACAGGTAACAAAAAGCTGTGTGTATGTGAGACCCCACAAAGCTCACACTGTCACCAAGCCTGATTGTAACGTGGTCAAATCAGTTAGCAACATCTAGCAAACCAGTACACAGAGTGGGGAGCCTTGTGTTAGATTCAGCGGCCGAATGAAGATGTGAGCTTTCATGTGTCTTTCATGACATTAAAAAAAAAATTCCTGCTCTTGGGTGACGATTTGTTAGCGTCAAGCTGAGGTCTTCTCTATGATCATCCTCAGCATTATGTCACAGGTTGATTCAGGCCCTTTCAGACAAAAGCCACCCGGAGCTGTCTTCAGGTCTGAGACATGGGGAAGCCACGGGTTTGTCAAGGGCATGCATGTGGCTGACGCATGTGGCCTATGCTCCATCCTCACCCCACCCAGCAAGACAGGATCGGATGTTCTCTGACTTCACTGGGATGGAGGGAGACACGGGAGATGGTCCAGGAGGCACCCACACGCTCTTGTGCCTGACTGAGCACCCTTGGGCTTTGAGCTGTGGTGCCTGGCCACCCTCAGCCCTCCTTTCTCCATTTACATTTCTACTTCTGCTCCTGGGAACTTTTATCATCCTGATATTCTTGGGCACTTTCCTATTTTCATGAAGGCAAATGCTGGACCTTTCTACTCTCTCAACACTGTCATCTGTCTTGAACCAATTATTCTTTCTTTGCCCCTATCTTTGACCTGCAGACTTAAACAGAAATATTTTGAATGAAAACAGCTTTTAACAAGAAAATATTAAACTTGCAAGTCTAATGATGCCAGTTCCTAAATAGAATCTGGCTGGCTTCACAGAACCACTGGGTGTTCTGGGGAAATCCTTCAACCTCTGTTAAGTGCACAGGGTAAAGCCGGTGGTCTTCAGACTCTTGGGTGCTCCAGAGTCAACCAACAACTCAGTATCTGTCAGGGTCCTGGGACCCCCACCTCCTGTTCTGATCCAGCAGGTGTGAGGTGAGGCCAGGGGGCTGCATTTAAAAAGAAAACTTGAGGGGATGGTTTTTAAAAATATTTCCATAAATTCTTTCAAAAGTTTTCCTTCAAGAGGTGGAGCCTGACAGCCTGTCTTTTAGCATCAGTTCAGCCTAGTGACTTCTCATGAGCAGAGTATGACAGAAACGCTGGCATGTGTCTCTGAGACTGACACGTTTTCTCATTCTCTCTCACCACTTGGAGGCTAGCTGAGGAAGCAGGTTGTGAGGACAACAATAACAAGGTGTGCATGTCACAAAACACAGGTCACTAGCCATGTGCAGAAGCCACTCTCTGCTGAGTCTAGAGACAGCATTTTGTTATGTAGTTTAGGCTGACCTTGGACTCACTACGTAGCCTAGGCTGGCTTTGAGGTCATGGTGATCCCCCGGACTCAGCCTCCCACGAGCTGGGATTATAGGTGTGCACCACCACACCGGTTACACTCTACTGGGTCGTGAGATGACTGTACCCTGGGCAGAGAGCTCAACTGCAGTCCATGGGAGACCCTGGGCCACACCCCAGTTAAGCTGTCCCCCAATTCCTGACCCAAACAACCCATGTGCAATAAATGTTTTGATGTCTCAAAGCTATGAATACTGGGCTCCTTTTTTATACAGCAATGGATAACTTTTATAACAAACAATACTCTGTCTGCCACATTTTTTGTGAAGCAATGTACTTAGTAAAGGACCCAGGACCATGTCTGATTGAACACACTGTGGGTCCAACATGTATTTCTGGATATATGGATATAAAGGAAAATATATTTAAGAAAAGATCCTCAAGTGGGCCTCAGAGTAGGAAGAGAAAAAAAGCTAATAAAGCAGAAAACAAGAAGAGCAAGGGTGCAAAGGAGTGGAGTCCACGTCCCAGCACGAGCCAGGTCCTTCTCACCTGTGTCAGCTTCGGGCTCCACAGGTGTGGCCTCTTCAGCTGTGGCTTCTGCAACCTTCACTAATGGTGCTCTGCCCCTCAGCGAGGGCTCACTGGCAGCGGTCTGAGGTTCCTTCTCAGGGTCTTTTTTCTCAGGTTCCACTTTGGTTTCTTTCTTGCCAGGGCGGATGTTGCCAGGGGATGGGGGCCGGGCCTGAGCAGGGGCAGCTTTCACCGAACCAGTAGGCAAAGAGGATGCCGGTCGGGGTGTGCCAGGCAAGTGTGGGAAGGACTTGGAGGGGAGCCTGGATGGCAGACAGACAATGCGGAGATAGGACGTCAGAGCAGGTCATCGCCTGGTCACCGGGTTATGGAAAAGCAGAGCAGACAGCTAGCTACTTGCACTTTTTTTTCATGTGGTAAACACAGGTACAACTGGAGTCACTTCAGAGACCCATTCCACTGTTTCCCTTTTTCTACATTTTAAGGAAGACGGTTGAGTCAGGTGTGGTGGGACATGCCTGGAATGCCAGCTACTTGGGAGGCCGAGAGAAAATTGTCACAAGCTTCAGCCAGTCTGGGCCTTTTTTTTTTGGTATCATAGATTGACTGAGCTATCTCCTCAGCCCTGGGCCTGTTTACCAAGAGCTTGCCTCAAAATAGAAATTAAAAAGGGCTGGTGATGTAGCTCAGTGGTAGACTTCTTGTCTAACATACTGAGGAGATAGCTCAGTCGATCTATGATACCAAAAAAAAAAAAAGGCCCAGACTGGCTGAAGCTTGTGACACTTTTGTCTCAGCCTCCCAAGTAGTTGGCATTCCAGGCATGTCCCACCACACCTGACTCAACCATCTTCCTTAAAATGTAGAAAAAGGGAAACAGTGGAATGGGTGGAATGGGTCTCTGAATGGTTGTGGGTTCAACCCCAGTACTGAAAAAATAAAAGGCTGTAGTTCCCTAAGTCAAAGCCAAGTTCACTGGGAGCTACAAATTCTGTACAGGCAGCGGTTTCTTGTGTTTCACTCACCAGAGTCGGGAGGGAGCTGGTGATCTTGCTTTGGGGTTAGCTGGAGATAGAGCCCTTCGGATACCAGATGTAAGGTGGAAGGGTATATTTTCTCTGTCTTTTTTATGGCCCTAAGTTCAGAGAGAATAATTAGATTTTTCCATGAGCGAGATGGTCACATTCACAGTATTCGACAGTGGGACTATAAATTATTTCACAAGTTTGTACAAATTTTCTAAGCTATCTCACACAAATCCATTCCCTCTCCTCAAAGGGTCCTTGTTAGTTTAGAATAGTATAACTGGATTAACACAGGCAACACTGATAAGGTGGGGTTTTTTTGTGAGCAGAATATATTTATGAGGGAGAGAAAGCTCCTGTCCGAGAGAGGGACAGGAGGGGGGCCCGAGCGGGTTGTCCCCAGGAGATAAGGTGGTTTTGAACATGTGAGTTGGATATTTATTTAAAAAAAATTTACACTTAAGACTTTTAGAACCTGTACTTAGTGTCTGAAATTACCTGGAGCAAAATTTCAGTATGGTTTATTCTCCACAAATGTTAAAATAAAGGCACTTCTGTTTTAAAAACTTTTTATTAAACACTTATTTTTCTTTTCCAGTTCCACAGCAACTTTGTTTTTAATTCCAGAGTATAACATAGCTTAGCAACTAAAAAAAATTTATAAGCCTGCTCTTCCTGACATTAACTTATTTTCTCCCTATATGGACATTACAGAAAAATTCCTTCCTCAGCTAATATCCTCTTCGGAAATTCAGAGACACGGTGAGCACTGTTAGATATTTATACTTTTCTGCATCTGCGATACAACTGAGGTCTGAGAGTGGACTAAAACACCAGTCCTTCCCAAACTGCCAGCCAGCAATTTGGCTGGAGAGACAGCATATCTTTCCAAAGTGGAAATGGGCAGAGAGAAGCCCAGAGAAATGTCCTGAAATTCTATAATCAATCCAGACTCCACCACTCAATATGCACAGGGCAAACTTGACCCATTCCAGGATCCAAGCACCCAGAACTTTCTAATATGTTCTGGAACAGGAATGGAGCCTTGTGAGGGGCACAGGGTGAGCACCTGCCCAGGAAGCAGACCAAGAAGATAGAGGGAAGGGATAAAATATTATCTAGTCTTAGGGCAAAAAAGTTGGTAGTATATCTTTTTTGCCCTCCTTTCTCAAGCATCAGTTCTTCTTGCCTTCCCCTTTATTCTCCTGATGTCCTATCTGATGGCTTTCCTTCATCTTCCTCAGCAGTATCCTAGTGGACTGACTGGGAAAAGGAGGGGAAAGACAGCTAAAGGTCAAGTAATACTCACTGTCCCCCTGGAGTTTCTACACAGAAAGGTACACAAGCAGGAAGGAGCATCACGAAGTGGGTGCTGGCTTTACCCCACCTCTGGGTGAGGTGCATGACCACCCTGTCACAATCTATGATGCCAAAAGGTAGGAGGTAGAGCCTGGCGGGGTGGATGATGTTTTTGGGCAGCAAAAGCTAGAGCTGTCATACAGGACCTTCTAGTCTGGTTCACAAGTTGGCAATTACACCTTGGGTAGGACAACCCCCAGGTAGGTCCAGGGCTCCTAAGGGAATTTAGGATTAAAGAACTCTAGTGGTCTCATTTTGTTTGTTTTGTTTTTCCTTAAGATATTGCCATTTGGCTGAAATCAAATCAAGGAGATATCTAAATGAGAAATACAATTGATGAGTGCAAAGTTGGGGAAGACTTTATCTGTGCTTTGCTGATACAGAGACCAGGGCCTTCAGATATAGCTCAGCGGGACACTGGGTAGCCTGTGGGAAGCCCAGTATTTGATCCCCATCCCCAGAGAAACAAAATGAAGCAAACAGGAGGAAAAACAAGAGACATGAATAATGGAATGGCCCTGCATACAAAAGTCTTCATTTTATCAGCTACCAATTACTTCTAAGTCTCCTAGGTGAAAACCGGTCTCCTTTAACCACGTAGGGTCTGGAGGAGCAGGGGCAGAATGGTTTGGGAAACAATACTGGAGATAACACCACCCAAGCAGGTATAGTGTTCTTTCGCCTCCTATATCCGTTCACTGCTCTTAAGTGGGTGGCCTCTCTGGGCGGCACACAGGGACAGGCACCCCAACTCTCAGCCTGACCCGAGTTAGTGCCCCACAGCCTGTCCAGTCACCTTTCCTCTTAACATTGTCCAAAATGCTGAGGGGAAGTTTACAATTTTGGAAAAGAACAAGGCTGGAGGCTTTATACTTCTTGATTTTGAACCAAATAAAAAAAGCAAACAAACCTGTATTACTCAAAATACTCAACAACCGGCATACAGACCAATGGGACAGAACAGTGAGCCCAGAAATAGGTCTATTTATGTATTTGGTAAAATCCCAAGATCACTCAAAGAGAAAGAACATGCCCTTCAACAAATGTGCTGGGAAAACTGGATTCGCAAGATAAAGACATTGGACCTTTGCTTTATATAACATACAAACATAAACTCAAAGTGGATTACAGGTCTTAAAAAGTACAAAACTTCTGTAGAAAACAGAGGTAGTAAACCTCATCTCATTGGATTTGGTTCTGTCTGAACAACAAAAGCATAGCCAACAATGCCGAAAAGAGATAAATGGAAAACATTAAAGTTAAAAATTTCTATACATCAAAAACCATAAGCACTCATAGAGGCTGAGGCAGGAGGAATGCAAGCTCAAGTCCAGCCTGGGCTCTCAGTGATCTGGCAAGACTCTGTCTCAAAATAAAAAATAAGGGTCAGGGACGCAGCTCTGTTCAGTTTTCAGGACTGTGAAAAAGAGTAACAACCAAAAGATAAAACACAATAAACGCCTACGAAGTATGAAAAATATGTGTAAATCAAACACAGAAAGCTATTGTTCAGAAAATAGAAATGACTTCTACAATTCAACAGCAAGCAACTTGATTAAAAAATGGGTGAAAGACTTTAGGAAACAGCTCCTCACACAGGATAACGGCCAACATGCCTCATAGCAAGCTTACAACATCACCTCGCCCTAGGGAGATGCAAGGCAAAGCCACAATGAGCTAAGTAACTTTTAAGATTATGGTACACAAGGGCTGGGAGATAGCTCGGTGGTCGAAGTGTCTGCCTGGCAAGTGCAAAGACCTGAGTTCGGCCCATGGTACCATATGCTGTGCTGGCCATGGAACGCTGGGCACCCCTGCCGGCCACTGAAACCAGGAGTGGTGGCCCACGCCTGTAATCCCAATACTGGGGAGGCTGAGACAG
>NDGM010638715.1:0-19701 GCA_002564305.1 Octomys mimax
TTAATTATTGTAACTGTCCTGCTAACCTGTTTTGAAACTGTTTCATTGCTATTTTATCTTTTTCCTCCTTGAAATGAATAAAAAAAGAAAAAACAGAAAGGTTATCAAACTTAAACAAATACGGTGATTATGAGGTAGAAAGACATTTGAATTTTTTAAAAAAGATTAATAAAACAACATCACATTAAAAAAAAAAAAAAGAGCAAAACTGAAACTTCTCCAGAGCAGACATGTGAGAGCACTGCGCCTGGCTTGTCCCCATCCTGGAGGCCTGCCGCCCCAGGGCTTTCCACCTCGTGACCCGACTGCTCTACGGCTTACTGTCCCGGTGGACCTTACGTGGATAAATGGCAGCATCCCTGAAGTTGATCCTTACCCGAGTCCCGCCTGGCCATCCTGCAGAGCCTTGCCTCTCGATCTTGGAAATTACATAGAAACTCAGAGGGGCCGATGGAGAGAGAGAGCCTACGGACAGGGCAGCAGAGCTGCACACTGGCACTTCCTCATTAGAAGTCCTCTGCAGACCTACAGGAAGCAGGACAGTGTGACACTGGAGTGAGCCTAACCTATCCATCCATGAAATAGAGCTGAGGGTCCAGGGTCATTAGGTGACACCAGCGGGAGCGCCAAGACAGCTCCGGAGAGAAAGAAGACGCTTCTCAAACAGGCAGTGCTGCGACAGGGGGCGGTCACATGCGCAGGAAGGAAGCTGGACCTGCTGCTGCACGAGATGACATTAAAACCTCGGAATACGTCAGAGACTGAGACGGAAGATCCAGAGCTCTTAGACGTGAACACAGGCACACGTCTGCTGGTTTGGGGCCGGGCAGTAGGTGCTTGCGCGTGGTTGGGGAAGGCCGTGTGATGTGCTCCCGGGGGCTGAGGCGCAGCAGCCTCAGTTGCCAGCAAGCTTCACGTGCAGGCTGTCATCTCATCGGTGGACTCATCCACGGTAGGACCACAAGTTGAGAGCATTACTGGGAGGTGCAGAGACATGGGGCAGAGCTAAGGGGAGGAGCCCGAGGGGCTGCGACCGAGGATGCAGTCGCGTCCCTCCCTGGTTCCTGGCTGCGAGAGGACAGCAGCTGTGTCCTCCACGCCCTCTCCACCGTGGCGCTCCACACCATCACCTCTGCCCCGTAGCAGTGGACCCAGCTCGCCAAGGACTGAGCCCTCCGACACCACAAGTCAGAATGCAGCTCTCGTTCTTTAAGTTGTTTAGATCCACTGTTTTGTCCCAGCAATGCAAATCTGAGTAGCGCATTTAGGGTACCCAAAGCATGAGTTACGAAAGAAAAACAGCTTAGTTGGGCTTCAACACAACTTAAACTGCTTGTGCTCCACAAGGTATTGTCAAAAAATAGAATACATTCTATAGAAGAGAAGAGGCTTGCACATTTCACACTGTGTCCAGGATCCGTATATAGAGTCCATAAAGCACTCTTACTATTCAGTGATAAAGAGACAACTCAGTGTAAAAATAGGTATGGTGTCTGAGGTGTGTTTCTCCAGAGAAAATACACAAGTGCCCGGGACTCACCTGAAGGATGGTGAATTCCATGACCCGCCAGAGAAACACAAATAAAAGCCCCACGGCATTGCTCACTCCCCACTCAGATGGCCATGAAGGGACCATCTGGGAGTCGGCAAGGTTGTGGACACCTGGGGCAGTCACCAGTGCACCACCACAGGGACCACGGGAGCCACAGCCACGCTGCTGGCAACAGTCGTTTCTCCAGAGTTTACCAATAGTGCTGCCAGGTGACACGGTGACTCCACGCCTGCAGGTACACACAAGAAAACCGAGACTATCCGCACAAGGCTGCGCAGGGAGACTCACCGTGGCCCTGTTGGCCGCAGCTGGAAGGATGCCCTGCAGCGCTCACCGGCACAGGAGTGGGGCCGTAGATGGGCTGTACCCAAGAAGCAGCGGCATCTGAGTCCGCTCACGAGCCAGCTGCAAGTAACTTATAAGAAGAACCAGTTCACACCGCTCCCAGTTCCAATCCACGAGCCAGTGGCCACAGGGCTCTGGCCTGGGGTGCGGGCTGTAAGCGAGGCAAGGAAACTTCTGCCCTCCCAAGCTGGGAAGCAGATGGTGGGCAGCTCTCCCCGGCCCTTCAGAGACACCCCTGTGGCCTTGGACCTCCCCCAGGGTCCTGTCCCCAAGCCCCACAGCACCTCCCACAGCATTGTCCCAGGGACCCAACCTTTAACGCGTAGAACTTTGGGGACGTTCGCCCAAGTGGTGGCACTGGTTAAGTGGGGTAATCTGAAAATCACTATTCAGATTCCAGTCCCAGAAGCTCAGCTTCACACTGCCTGGGGTGGGGGGGCTGGTAGGGAACAGAGCCACATGTGGGAGCTGGATGCAGGTCTCCCGGGCAGCGGTGCAGGCTGGCCGGGAGGGTGTGTGCTTCTCACAGTGACAGAGACGAGGGGGACCAGGTCAGAGTCTCACGGGACATCCTTGACTCTTAACATCATAGGATGCCAGAGTGTGACACAGGACCCTGGAAGTGGGACAGGGCCAGACTGTGGGACAGGGCCCAAGAGTCCACTGGGTCACTGAGGGGTGGGGCTCATCAGGAGAAGCAGGGGTGGCAAGCTCAGCCCGCATGAACAACCCTATACTGACCACCAGGACAGGAACCAAAGAAGGCTTTGTTCTGATGGGGAACCAGGAATAATGAGGGGCCCCCCCAAGGAAGCCAGCACTGGGACACACTGACCTGGCCTGAGGGGCAGACTGCCCCACAGACCATGATCCCCTGGGTGTCCAGAGAGGTCCTCTTGGGGGGGGGGCAGCATGAAGCAGAGTGACAACAGGTCCAGGACCTGAGAGGGAAGTGTCCCAGGAAGGCAGCCTTTCTGTGACCTGATGCAGCCTGTGGGGCTGACATGGTGCTGATGTGGGCGTCTCTGGTGACAGGGGTCCCACTTGGGGTGGATGCACTGGGAGAGGCCCAGCTGTCTCCCCAGCTCTGAGATGGGAGACACTGAGGAGATGCTTTGGCAGGCAGGTTCTGTTCTCGTCTCCACCACCCAGGCTGAGGCCGGCCAGGCCCTCACACCTGGGGTCTGGTGACAGATTTAGCGTCTGTGCTGACGCCTCCCTTGCCCTGCCCCTGTGCTCTCTGTCTTGATCTGCAGCCGGAACATCATGAGACCATCCCTGTGCCTCTTGCCAGCTGGCTGGCATGCATGGCAGGGACCTAGGACCTACAGGCTGTTCCCAGCATCTGTAACAGGACTCGCTGGCCCTGGCAGGGTGATGACAGAAATGAGGCACAGGTCTCCTGACCGTGGGGCCTGGCAGGCTGGGAAAGCCAGCTGGAGACTCAGGAGGCCACAGAGGCAGGCCCGGCCACTATGGCTCAGGAAAGGAGACTGGGCAAGGTCAGGACAGCTGGAGCACATGGGGTGGGGGCTGGGCCATGCAGGAGTGGTCTGGGCACTGCGGTGGCGGGGGGCAGCACTGCCATGAGCCTCTAGTAAGCTCTAGGGACAAAGTGCTCTGGGCCAAAGCACCTAAGCTCACACAGAGCCAACCGGGGCCGGTCTGCTCTGTCCCTGAGAATCCCTGGCCAGAGAGGAGCCAAGGGTGGCCCCCAGACCGCAGTGTCTTTCCTGCACCGTGCTCTCCCAGAGCACCCACATCTCTTCCATCTGAGCAGCCAGCCCCACAGTCTGCTCCGTGAGTCCTGCAAGGGAGAGAGAGCCCAGTCACATCTGTGCACGTCCCCACCCTCAGGGCCCCGGCCAGACAAGGCGGACAGGGTCTCAGCTCCACGCCGCACCCACGTCTCCCTTCCAGCCCAGGGTTGCTCTCTTGGTCCCGTCTTCCTCTGCCCATTAGGTCCCCCAGGAGGTCTGTTCCTCATGATCACCTGTGAGTCTGGGAAGGGTGCGCAAGCACCCCTGTGGCCCTGCTTCCTCTGCCGCCCCGATTCTTACCCCGCATGCCGTCGGGGACTGAGCCCTGTGCCCTCTGCGGGCCTCGGAGCACAGCTGGCGGGTCTCGTCTCGACCTTGCCAGGCGCTCGTGCCAGTCACCCTTCCTGTTCACCACACTGGGAGCGGCCCGCATTCACGGCTGCTGTGCCCCTCCCTGGACCGACCCCTGCAGGGCGGGCTGCACGAGCTGTCAGGAGCGGGTGGTCGGTGGGGGCGGGGTGCTGGATGTGGGCCCTGGAGGGGCGTCTCTGGCTGGCCTTCTGTCCCTGTGCCCCGCTGGGCCACCACAGTGCTGTTTCTGCCTTAGTCGGTGGACTGAGACGTTGGACACTGAGAACTGTATTAAGCTTCTCTTTTAAGCTGCAGGTGCTGGGCATTTTATTCCAGGAGTGGAAAAGCTGGCTACCTCATGACCCCATCTGAAGTCAGGATCGAGGGACAGGCAGAGCGCAGCTGCCGCAGGGGCTTCTGGGCGCTCACCCGCCAGAACTGCGGGCCTAGAGCATGGCTCGCTCCGTGGCAGCCTCACACGAATGCAGGCGCACGGGGAACCGCGTGTGCTCAGGAGCGGGGCAGGAGCTTTGAAGGCTGGCGCAGCGGCTTTGAAAGCACAGCCCTTGCGGCAGGGCCGAGAGCGGCAGGCTCAGGGCTCAGCAGCAGGGTGGCTCCGGCCCTCGGCTGGGCAGAGCCGCTGCGGGCTGCGTCTTTGCAGAGGTACTCACTGCACCGTTTTGTGGCCTGTGTGTGGGCCGCGGGCCTGGCAGGGTCTCCTGCGATCAGGCGTGAGCGTGGGCCCTCCTTCCTGTCTGCCTGACGTATTTATTTATCACTTCTTTTCTGTTAGGGCTGGACACCGAGATTCGATCTGGACTCTAATGATGCCCAGAAGCCCTCAGGCAGCTCCCATGTGGGTTGCCTCTCCCTGTGCGTGAACACAGGGATGAGGGTGGGCCAAAGGAGATGCCAGAGAGCCGCACAGCCTACTGCTGGACAGGGACGCGAGGGATGCCCTTCTGCCTTCTGGACCCCAGGGGTCTGCACCACACGGTGCCCAGAGCTGTCAGTGACCCAGGAGAGGAAAGGCCCGAGAGGAGGAGCTGTGGCACAGGGAGAGTAAGGTGCTGGTCAGACTCCAGGTCCTGGGGCTGCCTTGCAGGTCCCTAAGCAGATGGCACAGGGATGTGGAGGGAAACTGAGGAAGGGACCAGCCAGGACCAGCCAGGAGACTTCTCAGTCTGGGGCAGAGCAGAGCATCCAGTCCGTTCCCTTGGCAACCAAGCTTTCCCCTCCACCTCTGCCTGCTGTGTGGCCTCCTCTCTCCTTATCAGATCTCTGAGGTCTGGGTAAGGGACAGGCTCTCCTCCTGGCTGTGCTCTGCTATCTAGCCTGCCTGATCTGGGCCATCTGATCTTCCCTATCCCTGCCTGCAGCTCTCTGACAGACAGGCCACACAGCAGCTTCCCCCTCCTTCCCCGCACACCCTTCATTAAGGGACTCTGCCTGCCCACAGGTGGGGGTGTACTCAGCCTGCCATCTCTGCCAGCCTTGCTACCAGCTACATAGACAGTGCACAGAGCCAAGCCAACGTGGGCTTGCCTTGTGGAGCTGCACAACTCCTCTAATCGCTCTGAGCCCCTCTTTCCTCTTGGTAAAGGGGGTGCACAAAGACCCCATGAGATATCCCTGACACAGCACCTAGCGGGTTCGGACATGAGTGTATGTACTTGGAACTGCACAGGGAAATGACAAGTGCTGGAGGTGGCCACGTAGGAAAATCTAGAACTTTTCTTCTTTCACTTGCAAAGTTCTTTGACAGATCACTGGATGCCGTGAGAGGTTGAGTCAGGAAGATTGCAAGTGTGAGCTCAGCGTCAGTGACTTAGAGACTTAGCAAAACCATGCTTCAAGATAAGAAATTTAAAAAGGGGCTAGAGATGTAGCTCAGTGTGAAAGCCCTATGTTCAGCCCCCAATACTGGGGAAAAAAAAAATTGACTGCTTAGCAAAAAAATTATGAAATATATCTTAGAGGCTAAAAGTAGAAAAAATTAACAATTACCACAATATGCAGGATCTAAACAGATAACTATCAAACTGCATAAATGATCAGGACTGCATCAGCACCCTTCTATTGCTGAAAACCTTGTACTCACAACCTGAAGAAGAGGTTTGTTTTGGTTCACAGTTTCAGAGATTTCAGTCCCTGGTCGGTGGGCCCCAAGGAGGACATCGCGGCAGCAGGGCGAGATGAGGAAGAACCCTACCATGGCAGTCGGGAAGCAGAGAGCAGGGAAGAGCCACAGAGGGAGCGGGGGGCAGCAGGCACACCCTTCAAGGACCTGGTCCATCAGTGGGCTGGGGTTAATACTCCTATGCTGGGTGCTTTCTAAAAGCTCTGCCTCTGAGCACACGAGACTTTTGGGGGATGTTTTATAGCAACTCCCCAACTATAAATAGCCTACAAGAAATGTGCTTTAAATACAAAGACACAGTCCGAAGTAGAAGGATCTGAGGTGGGTGTGGGGTGCATATCTATGTTCCCAGCAATCAGGAGACTGAGGTAAGAGGGTTGCCAAGAGTGTGAGGCTGTCCTGGGCTACATAGTGAGCTCAAGGCTGGCCTGAACTACAGAGTGAGGCCTTGTCTCAGAAAACAGGACAGAAACCAACATAAAAATCCCAAAGTAGATCTAAAAAGATAAACCGTGTAAATTCTAATCATAAAAAGCCTGGAGCAGGTCTGTCAGCATCAGGGGAAGGTAACTTGGGACAAGGATTATCAGGGATCAAGAGGATGTTTTATAACGATCAAAGTGTTCGTTTGTGCGGAGGACACGGTGGACCTAAACACAGGAAGGAAACCCCAGCAAGGCTGGAAAGTCACACTAGCAGATTCGCAAGTGCAGGTGGGGACTGCAGAGCTCTGTCCCCGCAGAACAGCCAACCGACCAACAAAACCAGTGAGACTTGGAGAAGAAAAGTGGCCCCACGCCCCACTGGAGCCCCGGGACTGAACAGGCACGACCCCAGCCGCGCAGGCACGGCCCCGCTCTAGAAGGTTCTCCAGACACATGAGCTTGCAGAGGGGCGGGGGGCGCCTGCGGCTCGACGCATCCAGCAGGGATGCAGCTGTCCACGTGGAGAGACTAGAACAAAACCAGACCCCTGCCCAGAGGCAAAATCCGAATGAGCTGGGTTCCACTGCAGTTATTTAAAAGTAGAGATACTTTGTGGCTTAGAGCAGGGAAGTGTTCGCCGAGGACGCCATGGCCCAAGTCCGCATGCCCTTGGAGGGATGTGGTAGCAGATGGAAACCCATCGTCACATAGACTGTCTCTACCCCAGGAAAGGACCAAAGCGTTATAGTCCAGTGTCTGCCAAGAGTTCCCACAAAAAAAATATCAAATAATTAACAGCAAAGATCGTAACAAATCTCACAAGATGATTTATGGAAAAATTCTCAAATGGTAGATAAACTTGAAAACGTGATCAATGTCACTAATAATCAGGTGTATATAAATTAAAGCACAATACAATTCCACTTCACACCCAAAAGAGCAGCCAGAAATGTAAAAGTCCCATAGTCCCACGTGCTGCCGAGGATGTGGCAAAAAGAGGGATTCCGTACGCCGCTGGGGCGGGTAGGGCTTGACAGAGCCACTTCGGACTTCAACTTGCCAGTGGCTCGTGGCTTTGAAGACGCGTGCGCCTGGTGCTGGGAAGCCCACTCCAGGCATCCTGCAGAGGCTGCCAAGATGTTAAGTGCACGGGAAATGTCTTCGCTAGGAGTATGTTACCTTTTGTCCGGGACACAGACATTCAGCAGATGGTAAGGGCGATGGCGAGCTCTCAGGGGCGGGCAAGGAGAGCCAAGGCGTGTGGGGCTCTAGCCGCGGACCAACGCCCCGCCTCGGGAGCCTATTGTCAGCTCCTGGTGCACACAAGTGTTACTGATTTTCATGGGCCTAAAAGTTTTCATCTTTTTTAGTTGTTTCAAATGCTTTGAAATTGTGTTCAGATAAATACACGCACAACAAAACCACTGATTTAATCTTCCGGTTCTGCAGCCAGCAGCGTCTGCTGCCGAGGAGCTGTCGGGAAGCCCACCCTGCCTCTCGTAAACGCGTGCTGTGTTTAAAAATGTTGCGTGCCGCATCCTCTCACGGGAGGAAAATACTCTGGGCCCCTCGCATGACCTTTCTGCTGACACAGTAAGTCTGAAGCGCGGGCGGGGCCTCTGGGGTGGTCCCGAGACCGGAGGTCAGGTCCGTATTCAGGATGCCGAGGGGCCCTTTTGCTGCTCCCCATGCAGCACCCAGATGAACCGCATCAGGACACCGCGGCAAGAGGCCCTTCTGACGGCGCTGGGGAAGGATGAGGGAACTCGTTTCACTTGAGAGTGTCCTGGGCGAGCTAGCGGGGTGCGTATCTTGCCAGCCCCATTGCCAGCCGCAGATCCTCCAGACGCTCTTACGCCAGGGAAAGGGCGCTTTGGTGCTGCCGGTGGAGACGCTCCACGCAGGCTCGGAGCTGGGCCGGCCGCTGAGCTGCTGGGTCCCGATGGTACTTGAAAGAGGCGCTTCAAATGAGTTCAGAGTCTCGTGTTCAGCAGATTTTTTCTTGAACATAAATAAAGTGCTGTAGTCAAAGCAGGCAAAACCACTAGTGGTGTTGGCTGCTGGGGATGAAGGTGAACTTTCACATGAAAATTAGAGTGTTGGAAATAACGGCCACTAAAATCCTCACCACTTCCCAGGCCTTACGGCCCTTCCTGGTGCGACGGGCGGCAGTGTTGGTGGCGTGAGCGCCTCACGTTGCAGAATGAGCACCGTCTATCCGAACACTAACCCAGGGACCCATTACTCTCCAGATAACCAGCACTTCATGATCCAAGAGCAGGTGAAGACGGCCTGTCCTCACCAGTGTAGTGGTGAGTATCCCCACCCGTCAGGAGCAGGCCAAGGCAAGAGACCCCCCTGCAGCGACAGGCAGGCCCGTGTGCATCTGAACGTAACCGAGAGGAGACTCAGGTTACACTCTAACTAATCTTCCAGAAGCTGCCGATGTTTGTGTCTTGTGTAAGATAAGGA
The DNA here is from genome assembly GCA_002564305.1 of Octomys mimax. Classification (NCBI taxonomy): domain Eukaryota; kingdom Metazoa; phylum Chordata; class Mammalia; order Rodentia; family Octodontidae; genus Octomys; species Octomys mimax. Next base: position 9,046 of record NDGM010638715.1, read on the forward strand.
TCCAGTTTCATTCTTTCCCATGCAGATATCCGGTTTCCCTAACATCATTTGTTGAAAAGACAGACTGCCCTCTTCCTGTCGTGGATTCCTGGCACTCCTCCTGGGGACCAAGCAGCCATTTACATGCAGCGCACTCTGAGCTCTCGTGTGTAGGACCTTAGACTGCAGAACTCCCGGAAGAAGGCAGGCAGGGGAGAGAGCTTTGTGCCTGTGTGCTGGGAATAAGCGTGTGCATATGTCGCCAGCAGCAAGGGCATCAAAAGCCAAAACAGATTCGTGGAACACATCAAACTAAAGAGCTGCCCGCAACCACCGACCGTGTGCAAAGACCATCCCAAGACAGGAGAAGGTAGCACAGGCCCGATCAAGAGGTTAATTACCAATGCACATAAAGAACATCCACAGTCCATAGGAAAGAAGAAAAACTCTAGCAACCCCTTTAAAATAGGCAAAGCATTGGCACCAGTCTTTCTCTAAAAACACAAGCGTGAACAGCTTCTTGTAAAGATTCTCAGTGTCGTTGATTGTTCAGGAAATGCACAGCAAAACTACCGCGAGAGACCACCTCATGCCTGTCAGGATGGCTGTTACTGATTTAAAAAGAGAGAGAGAGAAAGGTGAATATTAGCCAGGACTTGGAGAAGCCAGAATCCTGAACCTTGTCAGGGTAAACGCAAGATAAACAGCTGCTATGGCGAGCATTAGAAGGCTCTTCAAAACATGAAAGATAGAACGAGCGCGTGGGCCTGCCAGGATCTGCCCAAATGTTTTGCCGTCAGGACCGCGGGGGAGATGCGTGGGCCCCTAAAGATACTGCGGCAGGGTCTCTGCCGGCGGAGGCCATTCGTGTAACGTGTCGGGTGAACAGCCGTGCACATGCCCGAGCCTTCAGCCTTGAGCAGGACGCGTGCCCCAACCCCTGCTGTGGCACGGCTGGGCCTGGGGACGCTGCACAAACAGGAGGACAGATCCTGTGTGACCAGCTGTGTGCGGACCTCAGAGGAGTCAGACTCAGAGAAGAGGGAGCGGGGCGGGGGGCATGCCGAGGTGCGGGCCATGGGGCGCTGCAGCTGAGCAATGTCGCACCGTGGCCACAAGGGCAAGCAAGCTCGGGAGGCCTGCTGAGCACACGGCGCCGTGCCTCACACGCGTGCCGAGCGCCTAGACACCCCTGGGAAGGCAGAGTTCCTATGTGCGTTCCTTGGCAGCAGGATGGAGCTGAAAGGCAAGAAGCACCAGGAGTCTGCTTTTGCATGCTGTCGAAGGTTAATGCCCAGTTGTGCAAAAATACTAAAAGGTGTCCCCTGAAACCTGTGCACCTTGTTTTTATCATGTGTGGTAACCAAAGCAAAACATTCAGCTTGTGGCGGTGGAGACAGGTGTGAGACTCCACCACCACCCAGCCCACAAGACTCAGGGGATGTGAAACTGTGGAGCAGTATCATTATTTTCACTAATTTTCAAAACATAAAGTGGAGCAATGTCCACAAGCGCGTTACTTGTGTTAATATATGATGTTGCTCTTGCGATTTTTACTGAGTAAGTATTTCCGATGCCTCTAATGGTGCAGTAGACACTGAGGAATGTAACCTACCTGACCCGTGGGGCTGTGGGCAGGGGTCATACATTTTCAGGACTCCATGGAGCCCTGGAGGTGCACAGCTGTGACCCAGGAGGAAGCCGCCTTCCTGATCCCACCTGGTGGAGGGGACTCGGGCTAGCAGGCAAGTGCCCAAGAGGATAAAGCAGCAACACATACATTTACACTGTGGCTGCAGAGATGTATGCTTCATTGTGTGGAATTACAGTTGGACGGAAAGTTCTAGAGGCAGTGGCAACCGCGACAATTTTATTTCTGGTGGAGAAAAGCACACCAATAATACTTTGTATTAAAAATCTGCAGGTTGGCAATACTGACCTTGTCCCATGTCATGCTGAATGCTGAGTCGAAAGGGTCCTGCACTTGCGCTTGGTCCATGTGGCAAAGAGGAAGTGGGCTTGGCCAGCAAGGCCTCAAGACGCTCAAGAAGGGGTGCCCTAGGCTGGGCCCTGGACCTCCCCCGATTACTCCAATAGGGAGGACGTGGGCTGTGAGCCCTGTGCACAGCACCCTAGGCCCTGGCTCTCAAGGAGGCAGGGCTGCACCAGGGCCCCAGGGGTTTTTGTTTTGCTGGCGATACCACCTGAGCTCTCACTGCAGAGAATCAGTGGCCCACCTCCCCGGGGTCGACCACACCCCTTGCTTCTCAGGGCTCTCCTGAGAAAAGCTAACAACAGGCCACCTGTCCTCGAGACGGCCTTAGTGAGCAGCACCAGGGAGGAAATGAGAAGCTCTGAAACTCTTCCTGAGTGTCCTTAGGAGATGTGGCCAGAAGTGCGGTGACTGCTGCCTCCAGGTCACCTGACCGAGAGGCAGCTCCCATGACCAAGGACTCGTGGCTGCCTACCTCCCGGGCCTGGCACCGTGCGACTCCCGGCTCCTCCCCAGAGCCCAAAGGACCGTGAAAGGGAAACAGATGTTTAGAATCAGTTCAGGACATTAAGGCTGCCACAATAGCCCTACTAAAGACATGAGAAAGATGTCTAGATGGCAGGGAGGGTGGCGCGGGTGTGCTTGAGGCTGGCGCAAGACCCAAGGGAGACGCTTGGCAATGGGCCTTTCACCACAGTGGGCTTTAAGAATGTAGACATTCACCATGCAGTGGAGCCTCGGCTCACAGATTAGTTTCCATGGTCTGGCCTCACCAAACAGGACAAAACCAGAACCAAGTCCTGGGGCTGGGCTCCAGGGTGACTGATGGAGGCATCTGATTTGGTTCTCGTCCGCTTAGGGACTGAGGCGTCACTGTATTACTTTTCAATCACCTCATAAAATGCTAAGCAGTGAGCAATGTTCTCAAAATGACCAAATGGCAGATGCAAAAGAGATCCTCAGTTCTTGGGATGAGGCAGGGAGAAGGAGCGCCGGGCCACGTGGGCCACAGGAGAGAGCTCTCTGCCATCTCTGTGAGAGGGGACAAGAGCTCACAATGTGGTGCACTCCACAGACAGGGTCAGACGCATGTGGGCAAGGCAGCCGTCCCAGTTCCTAGTGGCCTTGTGGCTGTGACAGAGACCTGGTTCCTGCAGCAGGCCCCAACCTAGATTCGAGGCCCTCAGCTCTTTGTGGTATCATGGAGCCAGGTGTGCAGCCTCGAGGCTGCAGAGGTGCCCACGTGCCTGCTCAGGGGGCTGGCATGGGGCCGCCCATGCCCTCCTGGGCAGGTGCTGCTTTGCCAAATGGACACACAATGCTGTGGAGCCCGAGAGGGGCTAGAAGCCCCTTCATAAGTGGTGTTATTTCACACGACTTTAATAGGAATCAAAATATCCCAGGGAATTTAGGGGTTTGGCAAGGTCCAGAGTTGGTTTTTAAGTGCTGTGGTTTGGCAGACCGAGAACGCACTTGGGACTGCCTTTGGTGGCCCCCGCAGCCAGGCCCTTGGCACCAGTCCCACAGAATCTCAGCCCTTGCCGGCTGGGGGACAAAGGGTTTAGTCCTCCGTTCAGCACCAGATGTGCACCTGGCCTTGCAGAGGGTCTAGGCAGGTCGCTTCCAGGGTGCCTCATAGGGTGGCCTCAGGACAATGCTGTGGCCTATGCATGCTGAAGGCTATGGTGGCAGCGGTGACAGTAGCGGTAGGGGACCCGGAGAAAATGGAGGGTGGGTTGCTGCGGGGACGGGTGCTGGGCTCCTAGCCCTGTCCTGGCTCTGTCTGCCTCAGCTCGTGTGGCCAGCAGTTAGCCAGCCGCACTCAGTCAGGCGTGGACACAAGGCCCAGCCATGGGGCCCAGGACAGACCAAGAGGACACGGGACACTACAGCCCCTTGTCCTTGGCTTGTTGGAATTCTCAAAGGAAAATTGTTCAGCAGCTCATGTGAAACACATTGGTGTGGATGGAGCACCAGTGCTCTGTGAAACTCGAAGTGCAACTCATGGGGTGCCCGGGGCTGCTGTCCCCACTGTGGGGATGTCGCCCTTGGGACAGGTGCTGGCTGGCTACGTGAGCCACACTGGCGAGGAGGCATAGCACGGCCTGCACGGGGCACTACCGGCAGGACCCTGGCTGCAGACAGGCCCTGGGCCTCTCTTGCCTAGAGCAGTCACCAGGACTCAGGGGGTGCCAGCGCAAGCCCCAGTGGGCGCAGCCAGCCAGGGAGGATGGAAGTGGGTCTCCTGGTCCTGCAGTTGTCCAGCTAGGGCCCTGGAGTGTTGACAGGGATTGGCGGCCACGAAGGAGCCTCCTGGCCTGGCACCACGGAGGCAGCACGAGCGGTCCCGAGCTGTCTGCAAGGCCTGGAGGCCTCACTGTACCGCTTGCCCAGAGCGCTGCACAGGCAGCAAGGATAGCTCCCTCCCCACAGTTCAGGCCTTGTTTACTCCAGCATGCAAGGCTCTGGGTCCCTGACTCTGAGCTGACAAGAGCACAGCTTGGGGCAGCTAGGGCAACTGCCCCTCCAGGAGGTGTGCTGTGTGCGGCCTCCGGGGTGCGGGGACCCCAGGCCCAGGTGCGGAGGCTCCAAAGCACCTCATCTCACACCAGAAGTGGATGGCAGAGGCTTTGACCACCTCCTGGGGACTCTACCCTGAGCTACCCATGAAATGTGAGTGTCACCTGGGTGACCTGGGGGTCCCTGAGCTGCAGACCAGGTGTCCTGAGGACTCTAGCCTCTTTCTCCAACCAGACAAGAGGGCCTGTACTACAGAGGAAGAAGGAAATAAATGCTTTTCTTTGGAAGAAAAGCAGGAAAGAGCCCTTCAGGCCAAAGGCCCAACAGCACTGCCACCCTCCTGCCTATGTGCCTGGCCCTCGCCTGCCCTCCAGCCTACCGCTGGGAAGCCCTGGGCACCAGGCTGGCCTGGCTGCCAGTTGCCAGCTGCGTGTTCCAGCGGCTCAGGTTGCTGTGGCAGCTTTGCCTTTCACAGACGCCCTAGTGCAGCTCTCCCTGCCACCCAGAACTGCCACCCGCGGGAGTCACGTCAGGTCACAGCGCTGGGCAGAGGAGGTGCATTCCGTCCGTGTTATCTGTGCTCCCATCGCACCGAGGCCCAGAGCCTCTGTGGCCCTTCTCTCTGCCCTCCCCGCCCTACCAGGGTCCCTTGGCACCCACGAGCAGAGTAAATGAGGCACTGGCTGCTGCACCCCGCAGGGCTGGGGCCACCGATGACCCCAGTACACTCTTGGGAGGAGCAGCTCTGGACACCTGTGACAGTGACACTGCTCCGAAGGCCCTCTCTGCACTCTCCCAGGGCTGTCACTTGGCACAGCAGGACAGGACAGGGCAAAAAGTCTCAAACCTGCACCGCCTGTGGGCCGGCAAGTGGCAGAGCCTGGCATCCAAGCTCCAGCCCTGTGAGAGCCACACCACCAGCCCTGTTTCTTTTCCAATGTTTTTCTTAAAAGCAATATCGATTTTTTTTTTCCTGTTGAAAAATATAAAAAGTGATGGGTAATATTCAACAACACAATATCTCCTGGGAAAATCTCATGCTATCATTTTTTAAAAATAGTTCTTAGCATGTTTGCAGTACATGTAATTACTTTCGTCACTGGGAACTGATACTTGTGGAAAACAATCTTCATTTTTAATTTTTTAAGTTTTCTTCCTTAAAAAAATGCACTAAGAAAAGGTCTTTGCATTTTTGTGTAGGCGCCTGGAGGGGCTGGAGGCGCCACGCCACGCTGGCCGTACCCTTGAGGTTGCTCCGCGAGTCCTCCGGCTGCACCACGCCCACTCGCTTTTCTGTGCGCTTGCGCTCTGCCCTCACTCTGGCACCCTCAGGAGTCGTCGCCCGGGGCCATCTGCTGTGACCTAGGCTGCTGGTGCTCCCCGATGGAGGGGTGGGGCGAAGGTTTGTTTCTGCTGGAGGCCGGCAGTTCCATCTTGACATGACGAAGCTTGCAGCCAACAAGAATTCAAACATGGAGGCTTTGCGAGGCCCCCTTCAGGGAACTTGCTTCTTCCGGGAGTCCCTTTCCAGGCTGTGGGGCTGGCTCCCTGCGGCGGAGCTGAGTGGGCTACTCAGACACTTCCCATTCTGCCCCTTGAGCTCAGCTTTATCTCTACACACATGCACACACACGTGTGCCCCGTGCACATCCATGATTCTCGAATACCTCTGTCTATGCCGCTCCCGCGCCATCTCTGCCCGTCAGGTGGGAACGCTGGAGGCCATCACTAGAAAGGGACATCTCCTGGGAAGCACGCTTCCTTTCCATGCTGCAGGGACACTGAAAATAGCGGCTTTCTAGGGAGACGCAGTACACACACAGCCCGTAAGGCGTAAGAGGAGGCGACATCAAGGACCCATGGCACAAAGGCGGTCTTAGGAAATGCCACGGGAACCTTTGGTCAGGTCGCAGATGGTGCATGGAAGCGCAGCGACTGTCCCCACCACACCACGTGGCGCATTACTGGGGCTGACATGAGGACTCAACCCCATCAGCGGTCCACAGAGGCACACTCCTCCAGACGCCTGTCCCTGCAGCAGGAGTATCACATGGGCGGGGTGTGCTGGGACCAGGGCTGTGGCTCTGAGGAAGCAGCTCCTCAGACTGGCCTTGACATGCTTACCTGTGTGGCTTTACCTTCAGGACAGTTGGGGCTGCTCCGGGTCAGGCAACCTCACAGCCTCAAGACAGACAAGCAGGGCACTTCTGATGTCAGCCTGCTTCCCTTGCCACAGCGCCAGTCACGGCGCCCGGGACTCTGTCTCCCACACATCACGAACAGTTTCTGTGTTGCCGCTCCATCCCCAGGAGTGGACGCGAGCCCAGGAAGTGCTTGCTGTGCCTGGTGGGCCAGGAATCGCCGAGCGCTCCTCAGGCGCATGCATCTGAGCCCTGCGTGAGGTGCACGGTGCTCCAGGGAGCCTTCTCCTGCATAGGCTTTCATCCATCTTTGGAATTTTCTCTTCAAATGATTTCCCAGAAATGTCACCGTGAGGTCAAATGGAACAAATGATTTCACGGTCCCTGCTACATGCTGCCAAATGCTTTCCCAATAGTTTGTCTCCTGCAGAGCCTGGGCATGGCAGAGGGCAGGTAGGATGTGGCAGGGTACTCCGAGCACAGGACCACATGAGAGGTCGCTCTGACCCAGGCTCCTTCTGTGGGTGGGGTGTGTGTGTGGCAGGTTAGAGCAAGATGGCATAGCTGGGGGGCTGCCCCTGCAGGGGGACAGGCTCAGTGGAGGGTTGGCACTCTGCCCGAGACCATGCGCTTACCCATGGCTGCTGTGATCCCTGAGATCCTAAGTGGGTGTTGTCCAGGAAGTGTGTCCTCAAATGATCGCCTGGTGGCTAACGTGGACCAGTTAGAGGATCAGAATGCAACATGGAAGTAACAGCTTTTAGCCCACAGGACAAATCAGGAATCCAAGAGCCACACTGGTATGAAAACCAAGGCAGCACAGACGGGGAGGAGGGCGCCTCTCCACAGCAGTGGGCATCTATGAGCGACCAAGGCTTTGAGACTCAGCGGTCACGTGTGGCTCACAAATGGATCCTCAGGGGTCCCTGGACGAAGGAAGAAGAGACTCAGCTCCAGCTCTGTAAGCACTGGCCGACCAGAACAACAGCGTAAGTCACCAGTGGAAGGATACGCTGGGGAGCCCCATGGCCACACACCTTCCTGTGGGTGGTCTTTCCCACCATGCACCTCTGCACCAACGCTGGGGCCGTCGCACGGACAGCTGCTGCACCTCTCTCTCATTACTGTGGAGTCCAGGGCAGGTGGGGCTGACCACCCACTCCAGAGTAAAGCGCCCGACAAGGCAGAAGCAGCCCTTTGCCCAGCACCAGGCTGCCCAGGCGCAAGTAAGGGGAAATACTGGATACTTGGCAAAGTGTGAATACGAGCTCTGGGCCACGCAAGAGTGCTATGTTATTCAGGTTCCTGCTGAGAGTCTTTGTAGGAAGACACAGACTAAGGGAAAGCCGCGGTGCCCACGTGCTCTCAGCTTAGAGGAGGCTCCATGCGCTGCAGTGTTTCAGCGTGTACACATGCATGCACCTGTCCGCCTCCACCACCCACCCACATTAGCCTGTCTTCATAGCCAGTAAAGGGACGTGTCACAGCCGGCCACTTTGGATGAGGATCAGGGAATTCCCTGTATTGTTCTTACACTTTCTGTACATCTTCAAGACCGAAAGTCACACACTGTATTTTGTTCCAGTGCCAGGGCATAGTTGGCACTCAACATCAGGGACAGCTTCAGGTTGCCTGGGCCATCCAGCGTGGCTGACAGCATGCCCAGCTCTGCAGGCTTCAACAAAGCACGTAAACCACAGAAATTCCAAGTCCTGTCTCTTAGGACCCTTGAGCACACTGAGCCAGCCTTCCAGCCGGATCTTTCTCCTCCGGGCACCATCTTGGGCCATCTCCTTCGAGGAGCTTTCTGCTTCCTGAGAGGTGGCAGTGTTTGTCCCTGCGCACTCCTGGCTCACCAGCGCGAGCCCACGCTTCTCTGAGCTCCCTGCGATGCCAGCCCCAAGTCCATCCTCTCTCTCCCTGCCAGGTCATGCAGGCAGGCAGCAGATGCGGCCCTCTCCATGTATCCAGAGCCCAGCATATACTTGGAACAGACAAGCGCTCAATAAACATGCATGGAAAAAGACCCTTGGGCCAGCTATTGTCACCACATCTTCAGGTTTTCCTCGCACCAGAAAGCAATGGAGAAGGAAGGACTGTCTGCATCCTCGGGGAGAGAAGGAAAGGATTATGAGTGTAGGCGGGTCTGTGCAGCTGACTGCTCCTGGGGAGATGGGCTGCCGCAGGGTAGGGCTTGTCCTGCCCTTCCTGGACCAGGCAGCCCTGACTTCCCAGAGGTCAGGTGGGTGCACCCTCAAGGCTGTCCTGACAGGGCTGTTGGAGAAGTGATCTGACTACAGGGAGAATTTGAAGAGAGACCAGCATCAGAGCCCTTTTCAGTCATGAGCTTTCCACCCATCCACCCATCCACCCATCCATCCATCCATCCATCCATCCACAATGTAAAACCAAGCTGTGAATAAGTAATGGACTCATTCATAATTAGAACCATGACTGAATTTCCTGTTTCAAAAAAAATCAAGGGAAAGTTTGAGCGACTGTAGCATCTCCTCAGCAGGGGCCCCCCTCCCTGGAGGTGGCCGTGCGTGTGGCTGGGCGTGTGGCTGCGTGTGGCTGCCTTGAGGTTTGCTGCCAGTTGTGTCTGTAGGCCAGAGTGGATATGTAAGCTTTCTCTCATTTTTTTTTTTAGCCCTGGGGATGTCTTTTCTCACAGAATCAGCTAAAAGTGGTTTCCTGAGAAAGAAAGTCATAAAAGATCAAATATATACTTTAAACTGAAAAGAAGTAGCAGTCAAAGGCCTGAGGCATGCCTAGTAGCCCTCCACAGCTTGGAGCCTTCTCTCCCTGGTTAGGCAAGAGATGCTTCATGACATGAAAATCCCAGAAAACTGAAAGTAGAAATTGCATTCTGCCAGCTCTGCCTCTTCTAGGCGTCATCCTGGAAGCACAAGGACGTCCTGCGGCGCTGTGTGCATGACCACGTTCATGGCAGTACGGTTCGTGGTAGCCACCTCTGGGAAGTGGCCAGTCAGTCCAGCTGCACATAGATGGATAAAGGGAGTGTGGTATTTGTACACACTCAAGTATTACTCTGCCTCAAAGAAGGATAAACTTGAGTCATTCGTAAGAAAATGGGTGCGCCCTGAGATCTTAGTATGTGAAACAAACCAGAAGCACAGGCCTAACTACGGCATAGTTCCTTGTATCAGAGACCCAAAGTATGAATGAAAAGCAACCTAAAATACAGATGACAGGAAACAGGGGAGGTGGCTTTTTGGAGCTGGGAAGCACACAGAGGGATGGAGCGAGAAGGAGGCAAGGGAGCAGAAGGGAAGCAAGGAGGGCTGAGCTGCCCCCATGTGTGCGCCGAGGGATGTGGCACCCGAGGGTGGCCTCAAGCACGTACTGATACATTAAAATTTTTACAAAGAGAAAACCAAAGCTCACCCTGAGATCCTCCCAACAGAAAGAGGGCTTGCTGGGTGGCACCAAGCCTGCAGGCAACATGGCGCCAAGTCAGGGCCAAAGCTCAGCTCAGAGCAAGCGCTGAGGAGCCCTGCCGGGTGACCCGCTGGCACAGGCTTCAGGCCAGGAAGCAGCTGCCAGGAAGATAAGTCACAGCTAGGGACGCTCAGGGGACATGCGCGGACCCCAGGAACGCGGCCTGCAAAGCTCAGGGATCAGCCGCTGCCTGCACAGCAAAGCCGTCAGCACCCACGAGACTTGCTCAGACTCCTCCCCACAGAGTGGGCGAGGCCCCGCTCAGACCTTGCATGGTTGCTGGGAAGAGAGGGCTGTGCTGTGCTTAAGCCGAGACAGGCACCGCGTTGGGGCAGAGACCCGGGGCGACGCTGGTTTGTGATGTGATGGGCGACTGACCCAGAACTGCTGGTGCAGGGCACCAGTCTCAGTGGTGCATGAAAAGCAGCAAGTGAATCCATGTGGGATTTCAACTCATAAAACTGTTGAAAAAGACAAACTCATTTTCCTTTTAAATTTGCAGACTCACAGTTTTTTGATAGCAACGGAAAATGAGCTAATGCACACGCTAGTCAGACTGAC